>JAAGKR010002080.1:64225-104493 GCA_011419295.1 Clarias macrocephalus | reverse complement strand
AGGCTTCGGAGTACTGTACTGAGAAAACTCTGTACGTTGACGATATCCCGCACTGCACTGGGATTAGTATAGCAAGGGATTATATAGAGAATAAAGGTACTTGTTACTCTCATAACTGTGTTTGACTTCTTTAATACTCTCTACATGTTTTGCTGTGAAATGTCCAACTGTGCAGGTTGCACATAACTTGTGTTTGTGTGCGCTTGCATGTGTGTGTGTAACAAATAAGAATTCATGCTTGAGAACACCTGCAAAATGGTTTACTAACAGCATCCGTGAACTGTATGTCTTTCACATAAGCAAAATAACATTTAATTAAAATGAATGAATATTATTGTCATTATTTCTCTAACTGAAGTACAAACTACAAGTCAGTGTCTACGAAAACCAATCGTAATTGCATATGCACCGCAATTTACTAAGACTTAAAGGCTTTACTGTACATCTCAAGAGCAGGTGTTAACTTTGCAGAAGCCTGTTTCTATCAGGTGAAGATAAAATGATATAAATCCTTATTCATAGGAAACTGAGTAGAAATATCCACCATGAGAAAGTTGTTTTTTTATAAGTTGGCTTAATTCCTTGTTGAAAATGGTTTTCATTCACATTTGCTGTGTTAACGAATACAGCATTTTATTTATTACATTTTATCACCTTGGCTACCAGCATCACTGCTTGTGGTTTTTAGTTTTATGTACGGTTCACTCTTTCAGGACTTTTTTTTTTTTTTTGGGAGTCTACCAAGAACGCTAAGCACATGCAAAACTTCATTTACATTTAGTTTTCTGCCCTCTTTTTTTTCAACCTTACATAATTCGTAGAATAATCCTTTATAAATCACGCTCTACTGTACATGCACATGAACTGCACTCTCAATTTATTCCCCTGCTCATGCAAATTAGCACTCGTTATTTGAGAATTTAGTCATTCTCAGAAGCATGGGAGTCTCCTCTCCTAATCCTCCATCTCAGTGGGTTTGGTTCTGTGAAGCTCTTACAGCTTTCATAAATCATTTCTGGACCTCCTGACTTCTCCTAGGCTCCTTCAGTCATTCAAAACTCCTTGTTAGTGCAAAAGTAGACTGTTCTTCTGACTGTATTGTATTCTGGATTTTAATCTAACTCGATTTTCTCTG
Source organism: Clarias macrocephalus (assembly GCA_011419295.1). Lineage (NCBI taxonomy): Eukaryota > Metazoa > Chordata > Actinopteri > Siluriformes > Clariidae > Clarias > Clarias macrocephalus. The sequence goes on along the minus strand of JAAGKR010002080.1, from coordinate 103,358 downwards.
TCTGCTGCTTGAGTCAATACAGGGCATAAGCAGCGTGATTAAAGGGGTTTCAGCGTATAAACCCTGCAAACCGAGCCTGCAATTCGCAAGTGGTGGCCATTGATCGCTTTCTATATTTCAGTGTAATCGTTTCACTCTATAACGCATTAGAAGAATCCACTTAGGCAGACTTTGAACTTGCTCTTATTACAGAGCCACATTCCTGGCCGAATAGAGTTATTTTTTACTCCGCACCTGGTCAGCCGTTTGTCCGAGGGTCCGGTGGCATTCCACCGGACGAGGTGACGCATTATGGTGCTGTAGTGCGCGTTTGCTTCGACATGCTCTTATCACACTTGAACAGCAGCGTTAAGCACGGAACAGAGCAGAACACTGTTCTACATTATTCTATCTCTTTCTAGCTGATCTCTGCTCCTCGCCAGTGTGCATGTTGCATGAGCTCCCAGATTTATTCTGCTACAGAAAAAAATGGTAAAGCAGTATCACTGCACTGCAGTATATGGATCTCAGGACACATTGTAAGCAATTCATGGCCATACGGGACTTCTGTCTAGTCGCTGGTGTTACACAGTGGTATCAGAAGAAAGGGTGGTTAAACAATATCTGCTATGTATCATTAACTCAGCATTATATTACTGTATGCAAGGTTTTTATTATGGTTGAGAACGGAGTATCATCAAAGGCATAAATTTACACAGGAACACTCTTATTAAAAGATTTGCATATCAAGTCTGTAATTACGCCACACGTTATTCTAAACAGAGATAACTCATGGTTCTGTCGTCTTCTTACAGTATATTTGTACTTGAGCAATTGAGCGACGTTTAGTCTGCTTACGTTATTGTACCTTCACTATTTCATGTGCACTTTATCAATTACTGTTAACGATGTGTTGTGGAGGATTCACGGAGGCCGGGTTTAAACAAAATGCACACATAACTTATGTTTATATGATACCATGTGCAAATCTTCTTACAGTCTACCTACAGTAGTCATGCTTACAATCATTGTTGGTACTGTTGTTCAAAAAGAGTACTGATCGCATATAACAGCAAGGGTTAATCGTTGTGCATTGTGTCGTCACTAGGCGCATTTACACGGATGCTAATAATCAGCTAATGATTGGAATAATAACCCAATCGGAATAAAAAGGCATCACGTAAACACCTCCGCGATCAGAACAGCCTGAATCAATCTGGCGTGATTGGAGTGAGAGGGGTGTGTAAAACTTTGGTATCTGTTCATTAGGTGAGTATCAGCCAAGTAAGCACTTGATCTGATCTGATCAGATCAGGTCTTTTCTCTCTTGTTGGAGTGAACATATTATTTCTGCCCATTTGTGCATTACATGGGGTAACACTATGTGATGGGAAACGTTTCCTGGAGGGAAATTTTTCTTCCATTTCAGATTAACTCCATAAGGACAGCTCACTCTCATCATTCTTTACTTTGGACTTTCATCCCCTGGGACTGTAGTGAAGGAAGAGGTACTTTCGGGCTCGCAATTTGACAAGTAACCGATTTCCATACCTTTCCAGTAGGTTGCAGAACCATTTAATGCAGGTAAAAAAATAATAATTCTGTTTAAATGCTTTGTGCATAGAAATGCATCTACTGTTTTTGGATCAGCGTTCAAGTGAACAGTTCATTAGGAATGTCCAATCTGAATGCTTTCTATGAGATGAAGAAATATCATCATGTTGCTTTAAGTATTGTCCTTGTAGTATAATTAGCTTGTACATTGATACCTTGCTTGGGCAGAGTTAAGAGCTTTTTGTCTGATGGGGATCCTAATCATGCGTACACAGATACAAGAAGCCATCAGGTCATTTTCCATGGAGGCTGATTCGCAGTTTGCCCCAGTCTGCAGTCTCATAGCAGTTTTCTGGTATCTTCTAGCTCGCACTTTGTGGCACTATGGAATCTATTGCAAAAAGAATCACAGTATAAAATTTTTTTCAGCCCTTTTTATTTTTAAAGAGAAAAAAAAACTTCAAACGCTATCTGAGTCAGCTAAATGCATTTTGATCTCGGCGGTACCTTTCTTGTTCTTTTGCTTCTATTTCATTGCATTTGTGCGTGTGTGCGCGCGCGCGTGTGTGTGGATGCATGCGGATGCACAATTGAGTTGAAGACGGGATATGGTGTTGAACAAGCCTTATCAGCTCATTGCAGAGTTAGTCGCGTTAAGCTCCTGTAGCGTCCTAATGAACATCAGCTCGCTGATGTGCAGCATTGAGGCAGGCTGTATTGAATCTTAGCATCAGGAGCGCTCTGAGCTCTGGTCAATCCTTTTTCTGTTTGCCTCACTCTCCACAGTGTGGTTCTCTGCTTTTGGTCTTAATAGCGGAGACATTACAAATCTGTTAAGGTCTAAATAAATGAAGTGGCTGGCATGCCTGCGGGAGAACAGCCTGCGTAATGAATGATTTAAACTCGGCACAATTGACTGTTTTGCTTCAGATAGAGTAGCCAAATTATTGTTCACGGGGTAAAACCCAATTCTGCAGACCTAATAGTGTGCGTGCACAAGTGAAAGTGATTTCGAAAAAAGGATGCGGCGTAATGGATCATTTGCTGCGCGCGTCCTCCGTGGGTCGGATGATGCCGAAAAAGTGTTTCAGGTGTAGCGTTAAAGCACGCGGCTAATTGATCGCCTTGATTTGTTGTTGTACGTTGTTAGTCTTGAAGGCATTCGCATACAGTAGGTTCATCAGAATTGTTGTTTATACTCTAACGCAAAGAAATGGATTAGAGTAAAGCCACTGGCATACACTGTATTATGTCGCTTGTGTTTGTGTGTTCACTCATACCGAGTGATGTTTTAATACTGACTTATTGGACTGTAGGTTTTAATACAGACTTTCTTTCAGGGCAGTTAATGATTTCAGTGCTTTTGAATGCTGTCTACTAGTTTGAAATTGCACAAGCGTGCTGAAGCACCCACCCTTTTTAACAAATGTAAATAGTGCTGCACAATCATTCATTCATTCATTCATTCATTCATTCATTCATATTCTACACAGCTTATCCTGTACAAGGTTGCAGGCCCTGAAGCCTATCCCAGGAGACTTTGGTCAAGGATGGGGTACACCCTGGATAGGATGCCAATCCATTGCAAGGCGCGCACACACACACACACACACACACACACACACACACACACACACACACACACTATGGGCAATTTGGGAATTCCACTCAACCTAATCTGCATGTCTTTGGACTGTTGGAGGAAACAGGAGTACATGGAGAAAACCCATCAAGCACGGGGAGAACATGCAATCTCTACACACAGAAATCAAACCCTATGTCACTGTGCCACCCTGCTGCACAATTAGACCCAAGAACATTTAAATTGCAGTAAGGACCTGTGCAATTATTTAATCTGTAAAGGCTACAATTTGTTACAGGTTGGCAATTTATGTAGATGTTGATCAAAAAAAAATCTTTCTTTCTTTTTTTACATTTGAAGGGACAAATAAATGTTGGGAAACATCTTCTTAATGAGTTCAGTCGAGCTGGTATATTCTGTTAACTTTTATAAATACAAAATGGTACATTAAATTTAAGCGATCGTGATATTTGTCAAAATATTCACCACATATTTTTTTTTATCAAATATTGCAGCCATAATCGCAACATTAATCATTGGATTAAAAAAAAGAAAAATATATATTTTCAAGCATCATACTGTATGTGAGTTTCTCCTAATGGCTGAAAATTTTAATATGGAATATCATATTTTGATTCATAAGCATTTTCTCATATTTCATACACTTTCCATAATTTTGTTTCGACCCTGTAAAGCTGCTTTCCGACAATGAACATTGTTAAAAGCGCTATACAAATAAAATTTAATACATTTTAATTGAATATGAGTTTGGTGGATTTCTATTAAATCTAAAAACTTTTGTGCCTTGATTCTTATTAAAAGTTGAAATTTTGCAAAAATTCCCCCTAAAAAGTCCTTAAGTATCAAATTGTTTTTTCCTTAACTACCAGATTGTTTCTTTCAGTTGTTCAGCACTTTTCATGTAGAATCATTCATCCACGTACTGTAGCAGTTTGAAATGTAAAGAATGATTATGGTTAATCAAGGCTACAGATGTGATCCAGGGGGGAAAAAAGACGAGCAAATACTCATGCTTATATTCTGCCATAGCAAACCCAGCAGTTAGGAACAAACTTTGACCGAATGAGCCAGTATCGGAAAATGATCAATTTAGTGGTGGTGACACTGTTGCCACCCTGAGGTTGATTGTTTTTCTGTTCCAGCACATCTCGAACTCATTTATTTTTGTTCCGGAATTGAAGTTGCAAGGGACATTTAATGCAACTTTAGAATATTGCTTCACAAACCTTTTTAAAAAAAAAAAAAGTATTTATTTGTTTTTTTCTTCTCATCTTTCCAAGAACGAGGGAATGAGTGTTAGGTTATTCAGACTATGTCCCTGGCTCTTGAAAGGAAAGCATTGAATATGTGTTAGCCACTATCTTGTTTCCGTGCTTGAAATGGTGCTATAATTCCTAAGCTAGAGACGCTGCCAATCTATCGTCGCTCCTTACAAGGAACTGAGAGACCGTGAACCAAGGGCTGCGGAGCACTATTGAGCGGACGGTCATGCGTGCCATTGTTTTTATTTTAACACTAGCCAAATCCCCGACTGACAACTCAACTCAAAGAGAGCTCAGGCAAAGAAGTCCAATTATGATGAACTGAATTGGAGGAAAGCAATAAGGTCAGGCGGGTCAAGGTTTAAAGCTACTAAATTCAGAAGATTTCAGTGGATCGGTTTCATATGAAACTAGGGTCTCTTTTTGACTACAAATATAAACAGCCTTTCTCCATCTCATGTTTTTTTTATCCAGCTTTATCCAGAGTGAATATCAAGTATTAACTTGTATAGGCAAAAAGCATAGTAATGATTAAGCTTATTAAAGGTATTGGGTCAGCAGAATGGGATGGGCTAGAGACAACACTTGATGCCTGATTGGTTCCCTGTCAGAGAGAGGGGCTGGGAGTTAGAGAGAGAGAGAGAGAGAGAGAGAGAGAGAGAGAGGAGAAGGGAAAGAAGGAGGAGGAGATAGATAGATGGCTGAGCGCTGAATGGGGGTAGTAGGGAATGCCCAGTGAATGCAGCTGCCGATAATCGCACACATCAGCGGCAGCGCTGAGACCAGGAGCACAAGCTCAGTGCAGAGCAGAGGAGAGGAGAGGAGAAGGCAGGGAAGGAAGGAAGAACAGAGCGCAAGACTGTGGCTCTGAAAGAGAGAGAGAAAGAAAGAAAGAAAGAGCGTGCCGGCTCAAAGGAGAAGCGTGCGAGGAGGAGGAGATGTGGAAGTTGTAAGAACTCTTGACACATACTCACCGGACACAGGTTGGCTCCTGGGCTTCATCAAGAGTGATGAGAGAGTGAGTGGGAGTCCACTCTGTTCCCGTGGCATCCCTTTCCGTTAGACTTCCATTCCTGATCGGTGTGCATATGAGACGCTCTTCTGGAAGAAAGTCTTTTGGGAGACACTTTTTAAAAAAAAATTTTTGCCGGCTACTTTGAGAGACATGGTAGAGTATGATCTAGCTAGCAGAGCTTCAGCCCCAGAGCATGGAGAAGTCAAGTAGTGAGGAGTCCGCTATCCACCGCAGCCCCTCTGTGGACAGTTGCGACTCGGACTTTGCCCGCGCGTCCAGTTCAGGTCGTCCGTTCGGCGGACGAGGCTTCACCGCCGGGGCTTTCTACGGCTCCACGGGGCGCAAACAGACCGCCACAGACAACAAGGAAGGCAACAAACCGAGCACTTCCAAAAGCAGCAAATACGTGGTCTTTTACCTGGATCTATCCTTTGTGTTCCTTTTAGAATTCAAGAAGTGCAACATGGCTAGTGGCTTCCTCTGCTGCTTGAAATACATGATGTTCCTCTTTAACCTCATCTTCTGGGTAAGTGATATCTTTTTTGTTCTTTTATTCCACCTGTCTTCATCTCTGCTTCATCTGGTGCAACTGATGCTGTGTGTGTGTGTGCGTGCGTATGTCTTTGATTCATGTGTCAGTGAAACGTGTTGTAAGACAGGGTAGAATGCACGTTTCTATAAGTGAATGTTTAGCTGGTCTGACTGTGCATTTCTCTCAGTTACATCAGGTTGACTCTGCCATGTGCTGTCATTTATGAACACACGACTATTTCTGTCTGTGCCTGAGTGGAGGGCCTCTGGGAAATACATTTCAGTCATACACAACTTTGTGCAAGTCTACTGACTAATCACAAGAGAACGGCAGCTGTGCTGTGGTGTGCATAATCATGAATGATCCTAAATTGTTCATATATATATATATATATATATATATATATATATATATATATATATTTAACCCACTTGAGGTTTTTTTTTATATCGATATGCAGCCTCAGTGATCCTGACCTTTTATATTCCCAAAGCCTGGTATGATTGATAAGTTTGAATGCTATTTGAGATATTGTCAACATTTTTGACAATAGTGACCATCAGTGTTTATCTTGGATTGATGAGAATTTATGAGAATGACAGCAGCTTGTTTGCCAGGAGGACAGTAGGCTCTGTCCTTTGTGAAAAGGCAGTCATGCATAAGCATAAGCAGCACACACACACACGCACGCACAGACACACACACACACACACACACACACACACACACACACACACACACACACACACACACACACACACACACACAGCCCCCTGGGAGCCTGTATATCATGGTCAGATTCGGATTTATTCTCATGAGGGCATGAGGAATAAGAGGAAAAGGCATGCGGAGGAGTCAGTGTGTGTCATGTGTCTGTAACTCTGATCTCCCGGGGAGACAGTCAGGGTCCCGAGTCTCTCTGATACTCGGCGTGTGACTGTTTCGTGCTGAGTGCTTGGTAGCGTGTCCTGATTTTTGTAAGGCTGCTTCCTGCGTGCACAAAATAAAACTGCTATTAATAAAGTGAAGAAATGTTCTGTATTATATTTCAGATGATTATTATGTGCCTTGTGATTCTTCCAACGTCTTTCCAAGTCTAAATGATAAACCCGGCTGCTGTTTCTATTCCTAAGATTAAAAAGCATAATTTCCTTCTGATTTATTGTTTAGACGAGTCAGGAATAAAATCCAGTTGCAACAGTTTCTGTTGAAGATCAAGGATTTAGTGTATACTTTTCATAACTGAATAGACTTGTAGTGTTACTTAGTGGAGTTGGCGAAGTTGGAATATAAACTATGCATATTTGCTTACTTTTATCTTCAGTTGACTCCTTTAGGACTTTCATGGACGACATGAATCTGGTGTGTTTTCCAAGAACACTACAGTATGTATGGGGCTGGAATAAACCCGGAATGAACAGGACATCAGTCATAACAGAGCACCATGAACACACACATCCACACAGTCATTCAGATCTAGAGCGGTTTACACCAGCCAGTCTTTTACAAAAGTCTTTTTAGACATTTGATATGTAATATAAATTTAAAAATTTCCCTTTCTGTTATTCAGACAGAACTGAATGTTGCGTCATTCTGACATACCCTCGACCGTGAAGCAAAGTTTTACCGTATGCATGCAATATTTGCCATTCTTTCAAGATTTGACTTCAAACTGCATAATATGTCATCCAGGGTTGCCAGATCAAACTGACAATATCCTGCCTAGGCAGTGCTGAAAACATGCCCGCCTTGATATACAACAATTAACTCTGGGTGGGATGTTTTTATTTTTTTTATTTTTTTTATCCAAAAAACAGAATTTGACTTTGCAGGAGCTTGAATTGTCATTTAAGAGAGAGAGAGAGACAGAGAGATAATGTGTGATACATAGTGGCATGTGGAGGTGGGAGAAAATAAGTAGCCTAGAAGAATCCCACGTCTATACAGGGAGAACAACATATGATTTTTTTTTTATTCTTTTTTTTAAACACAACACACTGCTACCCTCTATTGTGTTTTTTTTTTTTAACTTTAAAAAAATCTAGTAGATAGACTTGTTGCAAGTCACCAGCATGGATATCAGAGTTGCTGGGAAAAAAGCAAAGTGGATGTTCAGGGAAGACCCTTTTTTCAGAAGAGATTTTTATTTTAACCGGTGTGATCTCTGTGAAACTGCGACACAAAGCCGAACATATTAACCCGACCAGAAACAACCTACATTTGGAAATTTCAGAAATGTCCCAAGGTGTCTTAACAACATGCAGAATTGTCTTAAGATGCAGAATTGCAAGCAAAACAGAAAACTTTATTGATTATGAACATATTTGCTCTATTTGTTCAGTTGATAAATGCATCATAAATGCAACCAATAAATGTTTTTTCTTTCTTTCTTTTTTTTTGCCTAATAGTACGCAGAGGTAAAAACTTTATCAATCATGCCTTCTTCTTTTTTTATTTAAATGTCCTAGATTTTGCTTTTAAAGCCACACTAATATGAAGTTAAGAAATTAATTGTCCGTACAGTTTATGGTTCATTGAAGGCACTCAAAAATGGCAGTGTGGCACAGACAGGAACTGAGTTTGACAACCTTGAAATAAAGTGTGTGTGTGTGTGTGTGTGTGTGTGTGTGTGTGTGTGTGTGTGTGTGTGTGTGTGTGTGTGTGTGTGTGTGGTCCCAACCGATTATATCATTATTATTCTGCCACTGTCTGCGGGAGGCGTATACCTCAGTAACCCTCCCTCAGGGAGTCTCATCATTAAACACAGCTTTAACTCACTTTAGAGTAAAACAAGAGAGACAGAGCAGGGTTGGACAAATCATAAATTCATTAGCTAGCTCACCGTTTAAGTACAATCTGCCGCGTGCACAGCGATATGTGTGGGCTGCCTAATTTCCTAGACTAGAAAGTGCTATCGAACGAGATGCCGAGCCAGAGTTAGCTATGTACTGTATCAAGCAATAATTCAGACTTGATGATTATTATTTAATTTAAAAAAAAAAGAATCCTAAACTTTTTGTGCTTGACATAAATGTATCATTTGTCGATTAAGGTTTCGGCTCTGACATGTTGGGCTCTGTTCTTGCATCACAGAATATTACACAAGTCTGACTAGTAACTTTATTTCTCTTTAAATGCAAGTTGACTGCATGGAGTATAAGCTTGTTTTATGACAAACTATTTTGACCAGTGTAAAAAAGTGTCTACCTACCCATGTCACCCCCTGACTTTTTGGATTTTTACTTAGTTTGTTTGTGTTCTGATTTCGTTTATGCTCGTTTATGTGTTTTAATAAAACTCTTAACTGCACTTGCGTCCTGTGAGACCGAGCTTCTAACTATATCCTTGTTAGAAGGATCATTAAGTTTAAATATGCAGTACTGTGCAAATGTCTTGAGCCACTCCTCATTTCTCTATATTAAAGTCAATTAAATGATGTAGATTAAATTAAAGAAATGGGAACAAATATTTTACTGCAATAGCCGGCAATAAGCCTAAAGATACAATAAAAAAAATTGGTCATTCATGTAACAAGCTCAGCAGCAGCCTCATTTCCCTTCTCTTCTGTTCCATCCACTCAGCGTCTTCAGCATCATCCAGTGTACTAATCGGTCATCATCTGCACCCGATTCACACTGGTTTCATGCTTGAATGATTCGTACTGTACGTCACTGTGTGCCTTAACAAACAAAAATATTCCTCTGGGCTGGACTGAAAATAAAAGACGGAAAAGTCTTTTAGAAAGCCTGGAGAACTATTCCTCAAGACTACATAAAAAATAAAAAACTGAAAAAAAAATGGCTCTTTAGAAGCAGAATATTAAGAAACGATGGAAGATTTTTCCACAGTTATATGCTGTTCTGTACATGTCAATATGTTTCTCGTTGTTGAATCCACTTGTCTGCCAGGTAATTATGAGTAACGACTAAAAGCCTGGACGCTGAATCTGTCATTTTCCGATGCACAAGTTTTATCCACCCCTGCAGAGAAGGGGTGGGCTGTGTCTCAGATTGTCTTTATATCTTCCAATAATTACACACCAGGAAACAGTAACTAGCTGTAACTAGTTGCATCCCACTGAGCTCCCTGTTCACGTTTGACCCATGCATGTTTACATGTGCATGTGTGGATAAATCGTATAATCAGACAGATCTTCAGCTTGCCTGGGCTGTTTGTCCTGCTGAGAAGTGCTGGTCTTGGTGCTAATGATTACTTAGACTTTGACATTTTTTCTAACTGTAACTGTGCTCAAGTTTAAAGGCTGCTTTGCCATAGTTCAGGTTAAGAGAACTCCTTGCCAGAGTCACTTTGAAGCAGACGGAGACTGTGTAGGTACAGGACGAGCTTAGCGAGCGTTAAGGGATCAGTGCGTTACTGTATCCTGACACCCCTGGGACAGTCCTTCTCTGGCTGCGGCACTCCAGGAATCACAAGGTTCTACCGCAGCGGAGTGTTTAGTCCTGACACATCATCCCCTGCAGGGCGCAGTTCTTTAGAACCGCGATGCCAGGTGCTGGCGCTCACCATGACTTACCAGTGTAAGACGAGTTACAAGGTAAACAACGTCAGGAGCTGCAGGATTCTCGCAGCACTGCTTTGCAGTTCTGCAGCAGTTGTTGCCAGCCATCTGGCTCCTCTTTCTTTCAGGGATTAGTGTAGGCTAAGCTGCACCGCTTCAGCTCAGATTAAAAGCGTTTACTGCCGATCTAGAGCACGGTTCATTCTGCTTAGGACTTATGGCACTGATTCCTCCTGCCATGTGACGCATCTAACCTGTCAGCTGACCGAGCAAATGTGATACGCTCTGTTATTTCGAGTTGAACCACTGGTGTGGAATCCCTGATTTGAACGCTCAGAACGCACATGTTCAGACGTGTTAATGTTTTCTCAGGCTGTCTGAACTTTTAAAAATACATTTTAGATTGGGGCTTTTCAGCCTTGGATGATGTCTTTGCTCCCTTAAAATAAAAGCTGCCTTTTGTTAGAGACGCTCGTCGGCAACACTAAGTCTCCCTACCCCTGTCTGTGTCTTTTTATTACAAGAATTATCCTTTGTATCCTGCAATTTACCGAACAATTGGCGGTACAGCACCCTCTTCATCGTGGTCTCTCAGTCAATAACAGAGATTCAGATTTGTATGTGCTCATACAGTATGCACTCACCTATCACCTTATTAGGGAAGCTTGTCTAGCTCAACATACTGTACGAGGAGCGTTCAAGTGAACCCGGGACTGGAAATTTCGAATGAATGAAGGCGTAAAAGCGATTAGTATTTACAGAAGACTTCTTAGGCTCAGTACAGTGATGAGACACTTAGCCGCAGTAAAACATTTTAATGGTGTAAATATTTCAAAGAAGGCCAAATGTCCCTGAATGATGATCCCGGCTGAGGTGGCTCGGAGCCCGCTGTAGTCGTTCTCATAAACATTCAATGCCTGATCCTCGAAAATCAACAGATAATTTGTCACCAAGTTGCATAAGAGATGCATCTGTCTGTGGGAACCGTACACACAATCATTCATGAACAACACTTACACATTACAGGAACTCGGCTGGAAGTTATTGCCATTATTGTACAGTTTTTAACCTCACTCCAAGCATTTTCCCAAAGTTAAAGGAGTTTCTGGGAGGCCAGCATTTCAGATGTGAAGCAGGCAGTCTGATCATGGCTCCTGCATACTGAGAAAACCTTGATGATATGCAAGCACTAGTGAAACGATTGGATAAGTGCATTAGTGTAGCTGGGGATTGTATATCAAAATAAATGTCATTTTTACTAAAATAACATGCTATTACTCACAAAGTCCCAACTTCCGAGGTTTTGATGAGTGCTCCCTTAGATTCCTGTTCTTGGCTGACAAAAGTACTGTAGATCCCAGTGTACAGTATTCTTCTACCAATGTTCCCTGTTCATCTCAAAGTTCAACATGTTAAATAATGTTATTACAATTACATGATATCTTGAAGCAACGAAATATTAACAATAGTTAAAAAAATATTTTGTTTAAAATAGTATCGTTATAATGTTACATTGTGAAATATTGCTAGTATGAATATGTGAGATAACACAAAATAATGAAGGAACATTTTGCAATGAGAGGGTGTTACGGCTAAATAATGCTGCAGCAATGCAAAAAAAAAAAATGTAATTAAGGGCTTCTGTCATATTAGTACCACCAGAAAGGTGAGAAAACCAGAAAACAGTTTTTACAGCAGTGTAGAAAAGAAAATAATATGCTTTGAATCTTTGGAGCTGGTCACAAATAGACTTCCTCTAACAACTGGATTTGTTTAATTACTTTTCATTATAAATGGGGTCAATAATGAGTTCTTCAGTGGCGGCAGACTGACTAAATCTTTCCGTTTCTCTAGACATTTAGCCGCTGTGATGTCTGTTGAATGAAATATTTCTGCGGTGTTTGGTACTTCTCATTCTCCCAACTTCTAATCTGTTCCCAAGCTAAAACATCATCAGAACGCACAGCCGTCAGTCTCGTCGTTGTTATTATTCCCATATAAGATCAAAAGCAATGTCTTTTCCTTTTGACATTCTGAATCAGAGAATAGCATGACCTTAGCACTGTGCTCTAAAAGCATGCTGCTTATAGTCTGAATAAAAAAAAAATCATCAAAAATGATCCTTTGATGGTCGCAGTATCGTGCATTTTTATTCATAAACATAAGTGCTTGTTTTGGGGATCGCACAAGATCCGGTCATATAAGGTCACAGGCAACTGAATCGTAGAACCCCAATTGTTTTAGTCCCACTACTGACATCATTTTTAATGGTGGGAATGTAGGTTGCCTAGGAAGAAAGTACAAGAAGTAAGTGACAATCTCAGGCTGCTATGGTGGGAAAGAGGTGGTGTAGCTGTCGCATCACTGTCTTGGTAGACTAAAGTTTTTTTTTCTTAACATCAGCACTCCTGTTTTTGCTACAGGGCTTCTCTGCAAGCAATCTCTTTACCACTTCTGCTCCCTCTCATTCTGTCCTCACACTCTGTAACACTCACAAGAGGACATGTTCTCTAATGTTCTCTAATGCACTAAGCTGTAGGGGATTTAACATTAGAACAAAATACCACTAGGCTACTCTTGCCATAAGCAGCATCACACTGACATTTGACATGACTGCTAGGCGGAAGGGAACGGTAATGATAAATGATGAGAGAGATTATCTTTCTTCTCTCTCTCAGCAGTGAATGCAAATTGCATTAAAAAATTTAATTAAAAATGTTTTTAAGCTAGCAACAATTATTTTAACACTAGTAAGTAGCTTCTCATTTGTTATACAACCAGGTTAGAAGATGCATCTTGTGGTCATAGAAACATCTTGCAGTGTGGATCTTACAGAATCAACGAAGAAAACAACTAAGGAGACTGCTGAAATTTTGAAATCATCCAAAATATTGTAAAAACCTGGGAGAATAGTGCTGAACTGTCGACTTCATGGAAGACATATGGTCATGGTCATGAGCGGAGATTACTTAAATGCTTGTTAAAGTTGCATTGTAAGAATTGAAAGTAGAAATCCCAGGTATGTTTAATAGAGCAAGATTGATTCCATAAACCCAGTGAGCTCTAAAGTTAGTCAGGCTAATCAGGAAAAAGGCTTCAGTTTCCTATGGAGCATAAAGATTGGACTTTGGATCGATGGAAAAAGGTCATGTGGTCTGATGAGTCCAGGTCGACCCTATTACAGAACGATGGCTGGGTCAGGGTAAGAAGGGAAGCGCATGAAGCAACGCACCCATCATCAATAGCGGTCACTGTAAAAGCCACTGGAGACAGTGTTATGATCTGGGGTTGCTTCAGTTCTTCAGGTCTAGGATCAGTAATGTTACATGGCAATAAAATGAATTCAGCTGATGACCTGAATGTATGGAATGACCAGGATATCCCATCTGTGGATTTTTTCTTTGTTGATGGGCATAATTCAGGTAGAAACTGGTAAGATTCATTTGGATCAATTTGTGTAAGAGTGGAACTGGAAGCACGAGGAATCGTTTCCATGTATGAATTTGCCACCACGTACAGAACAGACGCCTCAATTTTAATCTTTGGGCTGTGCTGAAGAAGACTTTACGGAGTCGTCTGACTGTTCCGTCATCAGTAAGAGATCTCAGCTAATGAATTTTGTGATTACAATAGGTTGCAAGGTAGCTGCCTTGTATACGTTTTTTTTTAAACAACGCAATGGGTAACGTGCACTGCAATCAAAGCTAAAGGCGTCTAGTGAAATATTATCGTGAAATTTTTTTTGGCCAAGCAGTGTAGATAAGAGTCCAAAAGTATCATCATTTCACCTCCAGTTTATAATCCCTTTATCCTGGTGGTGTGTCACCTTGAAGGAATGGGTGTCATATTCACACAAACAGAGTGTACAGTTCAAGTGCGTGTTTTATTTAACAGAATGTGAATCGAGAAGGAGAAAAAAAATAAACAGCCAGGTAGAAAGTAAAAAGATCTCATCCAAAGGGGAGCTTTGAGAACGAATTCAAGGGGAAAGTAAATCTCTTTGCATGATAATCAATCCAGAAATCCAAAAATCCAAAAGTCAAATAGTCAAGTAGGTAAGAACAAACCACTGGTGACCTAGGTAACCTGAAGTTTAGTTAGTATTCAAGTGGTGGTGTGGAGTGATATCATCAGGTGAGACTGTCACACATAGGATTTCCTTCTAAATCTGGTTCTTCTCTGGGTTTTTTTGTTTTTCCTGATTGTCAGTTCTGACTTGAATATTAAAGATATAAATCTGTCTTTTGTGAAGACAGCTCGTACTGCTCAATAGTGAAATGTCAAGTGAAATGTATAAGCATTTCTTTAAATTGTGACTGTACAGTGTAATAGTCTTAATTTATGAAGTTCCTGAATAACTCTCCTGCTGTAAATTTCATTTCTGTGTTTCTGTAGGGGTCACTATTTCATGAACCTCTATCATCTCCAATTCTATGCTCTTTGTCTGCTTAGCGTGTCTCTATAACCCTGCAGCAGACCTCATTACCACGTAGGTTTTGTTGAGATGTGTTTCTCTCCCAGAGGCTTTGTGCAGTGGAATGACTCGTGCTCTATTAGATCACCTCGGTGCACCAATCCGTTCAGATGCATATATCAATATTATATGTATTTCTGACACTAGTTTTGAAACTATCAGGGAATCAGGTAATAGCTATGTCAATAGTCTTTCATGACTTTTACAGATTTTTACAGTTATAGTGGGAATTGTGTCTAGATTTACAGTAAGTGCTGCTGTTTACTACACAATTAAATCATGGATGCATGTTAATGTTATAAATTAAGTCCTCAACATATAAACGAGTTCCGTCTTGTGAGCTCGTTCGTAAGTCCAACTTGTTTGTAAGTCCAATGTACATGTAACGTTGTCTAGGTACTAGGATACTAACACAATTTGCTATACACAGTGTAAAACTAACATGTTCCATGATCTTGTCCTTTTTCTTTAAAATCGTGCCGATGGTTAAATGATTCATGTTAAAAGAACGAGCAATGTCTGCCATCTTTTCACGCTTGCTTCTGGACATCCTGGGATGCAGGCTGCACGCACATGACACTGTATGCATGCGATCTAACTTCCCCGATTGAAGAAACGCGAACAAATGTTTGTATTTTAGAGACTTACTGTATTATATGCTCAGCATTACACCAAATGTGTAACATAAGAGCTTTATTTTGGTAATGTACTACACAATAGTTTCATTAAACATTTAGTGAAAATATGCAGATGTGGATGAGGATGTAGTACAAAATATTTACAAAATATTTCAGTGAATGTTTTGGGGCTTTGTGCAACTATAATTTCTCTAACATGTGAGGCCCTCATGCCCTCAGCCCATAATATGGTTGTTTTTGGTGCAACATTTTATAACAAAAAGTATACTACAAAATGTATTCATGGGCACAAGATACTTGTATGTTCTGCTCAAGATTTATTGGCATCCTTAAAAAATCACAAGTTTATATTATATATACAGGCGGTCTAGTGGTTAGCACCGTTACCTTGCACCCCCAGGGTCCGGGTTCGATTCCCGTCTCTGTGTGCATGGAGTTTGCATGTTCTCCCGGTGCTTGGTGGTATAGAAGATGAGTGAGGTAAATAAAAATATATCAATTCAACACTTATTTTTTAATAAGATTGAAACATAGAGGAACTATTGACACCTCAATAAAATGTAAAGAAATGCCAGGGAAGTGCCACCAAGGCACTAGACTACAACCCCCATTAGTATCTGTGTGTCACCTGTTTTTTGAGTTTGTCATTGCTTTTGTGTGTTGATTTAAGTTCCGGTTTTCCAGGTGTGCTTGTCCCGCTTCTGCTCTGTTTTTATGCATTCATGGCTTTTTTCCCGGGTTATTGTTAATGATCACAGTTCATGTTAGGCAAAAATCTTGTTCTTGTTCCTGTTTATTTTTTGTCTGTCACAATAACTATTAAAGTGGAGCCTGTACCTGTGTCCTTGCCTTCTCTGATTCCTGATATTGCATTTAAAATTGCTCTCAGTCTTAAATATTTCTCCTTGATTTCACCAATGCATGGATGGTTTCATTTGTTGCTGTGTAATTAGTTCCAAATTCAAATGAGTGAAAATAAAGGAGCTATCAATGTACAGTACTGGGCAAAAATGAATGATTCATTGAAACAAAAATGAAACATTCCTCTCAATATGGTCAGATAATGAACTAAGTAGAAGTAAAAAACAACAACAACAACAACAACAAAAACACATCCTCCAATAATACTGAGAGAACTATTCCTCAAGTCTAGATTTTAAAAATACAAGAAAGTCTTAAAAATATAAAGAAATAAGGAGTGGCTCTAGACTTTTCCACAGTTCAATTTTAATTAAACTTTTAATACTCGCCTGTAAATATCCATTTATCAGGTGATTAAGCATCATTACTACTAGTATAAAATAAAGTCCTGACTCACATCACATCCAGTCAGCAGCTCCACTTGCCATAAGAAGTGCTGGAAGACTCGTTAAGAATGGTCCAATCACAAGAGCCCAAATATTTAAAAACAATATTGGTTCGCTAAGGACAAAAGTGGGAGGGCTCAGGGCGCACAGTGCTGCGACCCAGGATGATTTGAAAAGATCCAATTAGAGCTCAGCCTCAGGTCACATGCTTTTCAAAAATTTACGTGCCTACATAGACACTCGTTTGTCCAGGGCTCCGCGTACACGAACACAATTGAACGCAATACAGTTTAGATATTTTTTTTATGCAAATAAATTATATTAAGAAATACAACGGAATATTGCAACTAAATGACTTTATTTCATTATTAAAATAAATTATTATTATGTTAAATAATTACATGTTAAAGTAGCATTCTTCTCTGCCTAACTTTAAGGCCACCGCCGGTTTTGACCAGCCGCCACGGCTGAAGAAGTTAAAAACGCCGCAAACTTTACGGTGTCCATGCAACCTTTTGTAACCAACAAAAGGTTCAGATTCACCACTCCACAGTTTGTAGCAAGCAAGCAGTTTTGAAGGGCTCTACAAAACAAGCCTTTCGTGAACGCAGTGCTTAAAACGCAGACACTAACCCTCACCAAGCCTCTTAAGCAACAACATTGTTTTTTTTAAAAAGGACAAGTGGGATGTATACACAGAAAAAAGCCCCATAGCTAGTTTAAAATCTGACTGTAGATCATCGGTTCTGAAGCTGTTTATCATCGACTGGTCCAGATGCTCTTGTAAAGATTGAGAGTATTTTTATGGACATGGCACCAGGATGTTGTAGCTGGTTGTCTCTGGCAGAAGATTAAAACTTGATGGATCTTTCAGTGGGCTGATCTGAAGAAAGCATTCCACATGTGTAGACGTAAAAAAAAAAAAAATTAAAAAGTAAAGGTACTTTAAAAATGTTCTCCATGGAGCAGTACCTCAAGAACCTTTTCTACATATATTTCGTGGGACGGCTGATCAATTTGCAATTTGAAATGGAAAAACAATCTTCTTTTTGTGTGTGTGTGTGTGTGTGTGTGTGTGTGTGTGTGTGTGTGTGTGTGTGTGTGTGTGTGTGTGTGTGTTATCTAAATGTTGATATGAGTTGTCCTTTTTACAATAAGTACTACAACTCCTGGAACTTTTCCCCTGAGCGCCTTCTAAATGTGTAGCAGTGTAGAGTGGCATGTATTGTGCCCTCTCAGCTTCCTCTTGGCAGACAAAATCGATGCAAATCTGCATCTTACCAGTGAATTAATGTGGATTCTTTGAACAGCAGCTTAGCATTCAGTGCTCAGCACTTTCCTTTATTACCCAAAAAAGATATCCAGGAAAAGCAGCGACTATATTTCAGGGTTTCTGTGTATCTTCTGACCTTGTAGTCACATATGACTAAGTGTCTTGTCTGAGTTAGCCTTTTACCATTGAATTAATGAGAGCGGAGTCTTTAATTACACACTAACAGCAGGGCACCTCTGCACCTTATCTCTGATGTTGATGGCCAGAGGGTCATTTTTAGTCCAAGTAGATTTAATGGTGATCGTGTGAGACCCTGATGCTTTTTACTTGAGTTGTTAAAAGGGCTGTGTGTTCAGTCCGCTCTTTATCCAGGGTCTTTAGGGACCAATCCTACAAAAGGGCTTTCCAGTGACAGTCACTGACAGGATCTATACACCATCTCTTTCAGGCGCCAACCACAACTGATGTGATTAGATTGAATTGGACCGAATTCCCATCAAGTCTGATGGACCCATATGCGATTTTTAATTCTTTTCTTTTCTGACCATGACATTTCTGGAGCTTAAGGATGCGACAACTGTCTGTCTGATCTGGCTTTTAATTACCCTGTGACGTCAATGCACAACATTTCTCTAACGCTGATGCATAAAATAGAAACGCACGTCCAATTCGATTAAATAGTGATTATGGGCGACACTATAAACAGGTCCTCCTGGGAAAAAATGTCTTCCACTGAGAGTTTTTAAACATCAAAACACCAGAACCATTGACATGATTTTGATTTAACTGAATTTCAGTCAAGTTTGGAGAGCCAGAATAAAACTTTCATGAGCATTTTCCATTTCTGACCATGACATTTCCAGAGCATAAGGAGTCAACAAACTTAGATCTGATTTGTCCGTAAATCCTTGGCGTGCCATTTCAGCCGTGTTTGAGTAAAATAGATTTTGCCTATGCTGTATATAAAACCTTTATAAATGTTTACCCTGCTAGTATCCAGAATATTTATTTATTTATTTATTTATTTATTTATTTATTATTTTTTTGTTGTTGTTGTTGTTGCAAAATCTAAGTAGTACTTGTATGACCCGTCAGTGCATTTTCACTTAACCAAACTGGACCGTAAACACCACAGAGAATAATTGTTTAAATTAGGATCATGACCATATTATACTGTATCTCCATGTTAGTTTTAATCTTGCACATTTAGCAGAATTTGTGTGTGTTATATGGGATAATCTATATTTGTTTGTGATCTTCCACAATTTCTTGTATTAAACTGTATTTTTTCTGTCTTCTTGGTAACTCGCTGTCTAAAAGATAATAGACACAGGACTGAACAGAAATTCACTCCCGAAAAGTGTAACAAGAAGCTTTTCCAGACATAATACAGCCTCACTGATTAACAAAAGCCATAATGATGCCTAAACATTATCATACACTGTATCCTTACATATAAAGATCCCTACCTTGTTAGACCCTGGTGTGATTGTAAATGCAGACAAAATTTATATTTTCCAAAAAAAAAATTATTTACTTTTACCTTTACATATTTATTTCCTGTAATACTCTTAACGTCCTTGTCAATTAAATACACAATTTATTAAAATAATCATCATCATCATCATCATCATGAAGAATCCTCTCTTTTTTAATTATCGGAGACCTATTGAGTCTTTGATTATCTGAATATGTGAAGTCCCGGTCATGAACAGCTTCTCATCTGCATCTTCGTAAACAGAGCACCACTAGCCAGCCTCGTATACACTCCATCAGCATCTCACCTTCTTTGTCCTTTACAATATAAGACGGCAATATTTCTTTTCATTTCATTTTCCGAGATGCAATTAAAATCAATAAAACCATACATAAAATGAGCAGTTAGCGCCTGCACTTCACAGAAGAGTGAATTTTATGTGTTTATGGGCTGATCCGTCGGAAGGTGCTTCGGATAACGCACATTATCTAATTGAGTTATGTGTGAAAAAAAATCTCATTAAACAAGCTGTTGTCTATGGCTTTAAGTCAATATCAGGACTTTTTGATGGTGAAAACCAAACTGAAAGCACAAATGCTCAAATAACAGATGTGTGTAGGTGATATCGCAGAATTTAGGCAAAACACACATTAACGTTGTGGAATTTACATACATATGGACATATGTTGCATAAAGTTATTAGCCATCAGTACAAAGATTTATAATGAATAAATGAAGCCTGTATATGGTAACTAGCAACATTGCTTATTATGTTTGTAAAAACCTAACTATGAGAAGCCAGTACACATCCCAGCAGAGCTTATAGTCTTGGGTAGTCCAGCTCATTTTATACTTGTTGTCTGCATGTATTGCTTATTTAAACTGACAACTGATATTGTACTTCTCTCACCATTGTTTCTAGAGTGCCAATAAATGTCATGCAATTGACTTTTCCACCCCCTCAGGCCTTTCCCAGGCCACTAATATGGACATTCCTTGTAGCTTTTTATGTTTTCCTGAGGGCTTTTTCCTATAATTCAAAAGGCAAAGTGAGTCTTTAATTTCTCCTCTATTCTGCATTCATGATGTTCCATTCATTTGATATGCGATATCAGGTCGGTACATTTATCAGTCATGTTCATTGTCATGTACAACGAGCCAGCAAGCAGCATACCTGTCTAAAAAATTTTTTTCGAGATATTGCTCTCGATGAGTGTTTATAAGGAAGCAATTTTCCTTAAAACATTAATGATGCATTCCCACCTAGGGACTGACTTTGATTAAGCGTAGATGAAATTTGCTCTATGTGCAAGCACCATATCGATTTAATGATGTTGCAGTAAAGGCGACACTGCGCTGTTGATTAACAGACGACAAATGTACACAGCCTTGAGGATTAAGAGTCTTGTTGTAAACAGATTGTTGCTGACTCCCATATTTAGATTTATGGTTATTTTAATAGTTATATATACAAATGTACTTCATTAACTTTATTGAAAAACAAACAGTTTGGAAAATTACCATGAATGCAGATTGCGTTTTATTTACCCTGATGTAATGTTTAGTTAGGTCTGTTAAGGTCTGTTAAGTTTCTGTCTGCTCGGATCAATAATTTATTCCTTCGTTTTTAGTAATCACTTTATCCTCATCGGGGTCACAGTGAATGCGGAGCCTCCACTCTGAGGTAGGAATACAATGAGGTAGTACTGTATGATGTGCCAAGCTATCTCAGAGTATCTTGTATGAGATGGTCTACCTAATCTGTAGTTTAGTGTGTATTTTTGGGGGGAAAGTGACTAAAAAATGGGTCGATCATTAGCATATAACACAATCTGAAGTATGAGCTATGATCATTATATATTATATATAGACTGGTGGTCAGTCTAAACCATGGTTTAAGTATAATAAAAAAATATATGGTTTCTTTGAGCCAGAGGGAATGAGATAGAAAGAATTGCAAATTTCAAGATTGTAAGAGAATTTGGCTAAGGTGTGTGTAAAAAGAGGAATATAGGGTGACTGCGGGACTTACTTTTTGTTATGCTTTTAAATAAACCAGAGAGGACAATTTTGGAGTTTAATTTTTAGATCCTGTTCTATACAACATGAAAGACAAACCTTTTTCTCGTTTATGACAATCTCTCCGTCTGTCATAATAACATTTTAAATAGGTAACATAAAATGAAACATCAACACATAGTGACATTTTTCCAAGAAGGGTCAAATTGTGCATTAGAAAGGACCTTAACATGCACCATAAGCTTGGATAATTGTGTCGTTGGTAATTTAGGATGCCATTTCCCAGAAATATCTGAGGACAGCTGGGCAAAGTCTGTAACCAAAGAGGCTGTAGGGAAGGGCGCGTGCAGCGGAAGGCAGTGTGGTCGGAATTGTTGGACTAATTAGCAATCTCAAACTTTTTTTGCCTATATGTGTGATGGAAGATTTGAAACCATTCAAGTATTCTGTGCTTTTCTAAGCACAACCAATGAGCTTCCTCTACACCCCATTACCAAATCTCCTGGGCTGCCGAAACTGTGTAGCTGACAAGAGGGTGGCGCGCGCACAGAAAGTCGTAACCTGAGGCGGCGTCCTTTGAGAAGGAATGTTCTTTAGAGTGCTACCAAATCTGGAGGAGAGAAGATAAGAATATCTGCAAGCAGATTTTAAGCTCCTTTCAGTGAATGTCTTATGTGACTATTTCAGTCCTCCATTTCTCGAGTGTGTTCTAGAGTTTAGTGGATGATGATTCTGCTTACTCCCACAGTCCAAAGACATGTAGGTTAGGCTAAATGGCGTTCTCAAATTGCTCGTAGTGTGTGAATGAGTGAGTGTATGTGTGTGTGTCTGTGCTCTGCGATGGATTGGCACCCTGTCCAGGGTGTACCCTGCCATGTGCCCGAAGTCTCCTGGGATAGGCTCCAGGCCCCCCGTGACCCTGAATACAGGATTAAGCGGTATAGATGATGAGTGAGAGTGAGTGAGTGATTCTGCTTAAGCATGTTTACCTACGCGGTTTATTGTAAATTAGTCATCTTCAGAGATTGTAGTGTTTAAGTAAAGTCTGCAACAATCTAACAAATTCGTATAATTTTTTCCCCAAATTGGTCCCTTACCAATTCCTATTAACCAGCTACTGTACTATAGATTTCCCTTAGCATGCAATAGCTTCCCGCTGGTCAGGGTGAAGCTTAACACATGCTTCTTTCTAGATAAATGTTGCCAACCAACTTGCAGGAAAACATGTTAACTCCACAGTGGAGGAAAGCGCTATCTGCCTTCTTCCACATACATGAGCTCCAGCACCACTCTGATTGACAGGAGTATGTCATTCTTCCAACACAGAGAGCGTGACTAGTTGTGCTGTTAGGGCTTCGAACTTTTGATCTTCCAACAATATGGTGAAAACTTTTCTGATGTACCAATAAGGAATTTACAACAAAATATATCATATTTGTTTATGTCAATAATAGTATTTGCATGCATTAAACTCGCAAGTTGCATTGGCAGGGTTACACTTATATTTGTCACTCCTGAAACAACATACTGATCATTTCACTGTAGTAAAAAAATACCCCATTGATGTGATAAACTGGTCATTTATGTCATTAGCGGACATCATTGTATTGCAACATGACACATGCTGAGCCTAGAATTGACCAGCTGAAGCAACCCCAGATCATAACACTGTCTCCAGAGGCTTGTACAGTGGACACTTCCCTTCTAACCCTAGGGTCAATATAAACTCATCACACCACTTGAACTTTTTCCATTGCCCCAAAGTCCAGTCTTTATGCTGCCTAGCAAATCAGAGTTACAATCCTGTAAATTCTCATCACATTGTGTGCATATGGAAATGCTCCTACTTTCACTATTAAGCATAGCTACAGTATGGACTTTTTACCATGCAAACTTAAGCGTTTAAGTGTTCTCCATTTTATGATTTTTTTTCCCCCAAGAGGCTCAAGCCCTATTTTCTTTTACAAGCATTGAAAAATACGTCTCTTGAATAATTTAGTTCCACTTTAACCCTCATGTTCCTTTGACCATTCACCCAATGAGTATACTTGGTACTGACCAAGGTATTGCTGAGTATACAGAATATCATCAGGGTTTTGTTTTCCTTTTTTTTTATGCACCATGAACTGTTCATCAAGTTTTATGCTATAAATTTAATGATCTTTTTAATTAGGTTATTTTGGCCCAAGCAGAATCTAATCAAGAGGGAGGAAAAGCAATATTTGTAAAGTGTGTCCTTCTTTAGGTAACATTTATATCTGTATCAGATTCCCCATGGCTGTGCTCTCGGCGGGGACTAATTTATTTGGAGTCTGCCTGCAGATACCATATGGAGACAGTCCAGTCTTTTGGGACGTGCATGCTTCATGCAGCTTTTCTTGTCATAGTAATAAATGTTGACAAAAGCCACCAAGGCTGTGGAAGCTCTGAAGAAGGTCTGCAATGTGTTGCGTTTATTAAGATCAAAGAACCTTTTCAAGTGAACTATACCAACACAATGTGAAGGTTTGCATCACACCCAGCACACCTTGTTTCTTAAAGCGCATTCTAGTGCGTGGGTGAATGGGGAAGGTCCATTAAAATAATAAATATATGCCATGGACAAAGGAAATACATTACAATCCCTTGTTCATCATAATTTTATTAATCACTGGCCATGGATTCTTCCGAGCCAGGGTGACTTTCCTAATAATAGAGTGTGGCTTAACAGGTATATAAAATTTCCTTCCTATCTCTCAGTGTGCTATACAATAGAGTGTTTGAGGTTTGGCATTTCCTCAGAGTCTGACTCTCTGCCAAATCCCTTCATCTCATAAACACCATACATTCCGTACCGGCGTCCAGCACAGAAGAGCGTAACTCAATCAGCAAAAGCAGAACATATGGCCTCATCAGCAGCTGCAATAATATGTACTCCTGCTTTCAGCAGTGGAATGGGAATCAAGAGACTTGGATTACGGTGTGAGAACATGCAACAGGAAGTTTCATCTCCATATCGCGAGACAAGGAAGTAGTGAGACAAAGTATGCATGACGATAAGTTATGAGGACACGGCTCAGGGTGACACGAATCCCCTGTAGCATAAAAGCCCGCTACATTTAGCAGTCGTATGTCAAAACATAAAAAGACACTGGCCGATTCACGCTGAGCCTCGGAGTTAAGTACTGACCGTTCGAAATGTGCCGTAGCAGAATGCCTTCAGTGCTTAGTGAAGAAAGCACACACTTATAATGAGTGGCAGATAAATGGAGTGAAATGAACAGGATATTTTTCTGCACGAGAGATGCAGGGGGGCTTGTCATATACAGTGGTATATACTGCATGAAGCCTCTTTCGGCATGAGTCCGGTATAGTTAGCCTCTTTCGGAGAATAAGAGTGCTTCACTTGTCTAAACATATAACTTCCCAGAACCCTCTGGAGTAATATGTATTTACATATAAAGAGAGAGCTTACCTGTAGTGCCAGCAATAGGGGACCGCTTTGTGCCTTTTTGAATTTTCGCTCTGCTGGGATATGCTGCTAACAATGTGCCCTTTTCAAACAATCCTTCCTCTGCCTCTTGAGTAAAGCCTAAGATACAAAAATGCTTTTTTTATTCTAATATTTCTTAAAACAGCACTGTCCAGTTCATCTATACCCCGTCACCAAGCCTGTCGTCTATATTTAGACTGCAGAAAACATATGCCACAGTATCACATGCCTTATTCTCACAAATAAATGACCCTTCGTGTCTGTGGTCAATCCCCCCACCCTCATTCAGACCAGCAGGATGGTTATGTATTAATAGCGAAGGAGCTGGAGTAACTGATATTGATAACTGAATCCAGTGCAGATCATGACAAGCTACCTGCTTCAGCATTAAATGTCAAATGAAACCTGAACTGGCTAAACAAAACAAGGCACTATATCCATATCTGTTTAATACTCCATGTATTCATTTCTACTGTAGGTCTGTTTTTGGGACCCTGATGTGAGAATGACTTAAACCAGAAGCCCCATGTTGCTAGACTGAGAACTCTGCTTGTGACAAGTTCCTTTACTTCATCTTCATAATTAACGTTCCCAGTTGGTCTCAAACACAGATGCCTGTAGGACGTGTGTGTGTGTGTGTGTGTGTGTGTGTGTGTGTGTGTGTGTGTGTGTGTGTGTGTGTTTCATCCACTCAACTCGGTTATTATTTTAGATTTCACTTGCTTATGATGCTACTAATGCGTTCATCTGATTTTAATTTATAAATAATGTATATTTATAAAACTAAATAATTTATAAAAACATACTAGTATCTTAAATTTATTGCAACCCTAATCAAAAAGTTATTAAGGTTGTTGTTAATGCATCACACATCTCCACACATTCATGTTAAAGAACCTGGCATTTATTTCTTATTTGACGATCTTCATATGTGATCATGTGCACATGAAAGTACAAGTGGTGTTCAAGTCAAACCGGGACTTTTCGTGACCCCTTTTTTTTTTTTTTGGTGAATAGAGGTGTAAGAATGACTGACATTTCCAGAAGACTCCAAGCACACTATGGTGATGAGATGTAAAACATTTGCAAACATTTGCATGGTGCTAAGATTTTATAGAAACTTGCAGAAGAGACACATCTATCTGTGAAAACTGTACACACACATTTACAGACACCACTTACACATTACCAGAACTCAGCTTTGAGTTATTGCGACATCCCCCATACAGTGCACCCCCCTGACCTCTCTCCAAGCAATTTCCACATGTTTGGATCATTACAGGAGTTCCTGGGAGGTCAGTGTTTCCGGCACACTGAGTAAACCTTCTAGCTTGATGGTATCCAAGCGCTAGAGAAACACTGGGATTAGTGCATTAGTGTAGTATAGAGAAATAAAAGTAGCTTTACTCCCATAACTGTGTTTTGTTGTCGCGCACAACCAAAAGTCCCAACTTTTATTTTTGTCTGATGCACACGTCTGGTCTCAACCAGATGCCCTGTGGCTGTTTATCTATCTGAACATTTTGTGGACATTCTTAAATGATATCAGTCCAACAGAATTTAAAGTCCTTCCACAACTGGAATTTTCGAGTGAAGCTTGAGGAACATATCGATTAAACACACACTGAGAAAGAACACTTGTTTCTTCTTATCTTTCTCTCTGCCCAAAGCCGGGGCAGCCTATGGCTTTCTCTCAGTGTTGTGTGATTTGCCTTGTCTTTTTCTCAGCTATCTTTTTTCCCCATCTCTATTCCCACTAGGTTCCTGTCTTGGTTTGTTTGTTTCTCCTTTTTGTTGTCTATTTGTGCTTTTTTTTAGTAGGAGATAGAGCATCTTTAGATGTTTAGTTTCCTCCGTATGTTGCAGGACTTTATATTTTGACTATTTTTTAGCAAATGTGGGATTTTTTTTTTTTTCAAAACTTCTGGATATCCTTATACAGTACCTATCTGTCTGCTAACCAAATCAGAAACGATTGTGAACTTTTTTGCTCGTTTTTTTTTTTTTTCCACTACCGGAAAAAGAATTGTCCTTAATGAATCCTCATTAGTGTTATGTGCGTCAGCTATTAGTGTTTTATGCATATATCCTCCCCCGTGTAACGTGTTCCGCATCCTGCATTAGTTCTTCCTACCCTCACTAGTAAGACATGGCCAAGTGTGATTTGTATAAGTAGCTTAGAGTCTATATGATACCGCATTACTCTGCTTTACTGTGGGAGTGGCAGAGACTAATAATACATTACTGTCCACTTACAGTAAGTGCACTGTATAAATTATTCAGCGCGTGATCTGTATGTGTTTTCCACCATGTACTGTATGTAAACGTCCAAAGACTCCGCAGGCGGAAGAAAATGGACAGGTATCGCCATTGCTATTCACTGACATATCTCAAAAGATGATTGCACCTTCCATTTTCTCCTATAATCTCCTACACGGGAATTTGGAATATGCCTCAATATGAGATGAGATATCTCATCCCCGTGGCTGTCAGACCCATCCGAATAGTGACACACACCTCCTCTCATAGATGCTGAGTGAATTTCTGTTTGCCCAGAGGAGATCTGTGTATACAGCACCAATACTCTCCCGATCTATTACGCCCTCTTCACCTCTCCTGTGATAATTTCTCATCTGTAGAAGTATTGCCTTATGAAGAAATGGTTCAGGCTACTATTGAATTAGCTGCCAGCAATAATTTCCAGGATAATCATGTGACTGACTTCATTGTCATCACCCTCTCCATCACATCCTTTTGCGGTTGGAGAAGTAGGTTAGACATATTTATCATGATGAAAAACGAATGTAGACAGAACAAAAACCTATTGGTGGTGGTGGAGGTGAAAAGTTTGCTATCGGAAATGACAGAAGTAGACGAGAGCTATTAGTGGACCGAAGACATCCAGATACAGGTGTCTCTGCTACACTCGGTAAATAACCCAAACCTATAAGCTTGAAACAGCTGAGACCTTTTGTGCTGCCTGCGCTATTTTTGGACACACCTCCCGGAAGGTGAATTGTTGCCAGGTAGTTGGCGTGATTTATTACTCCAAAATAGCACTAGATAGTGCCACAGTTCTAATAAAAGTTAGGTAGCTGTGAAGTGAAACACATCTGTGCAATGGAGTAGAGGGGGGAAAAAAACTGAGAAAGTGGTCAAAAATGTTTTTCACCATGGCAGGAGATTCGCACGTAATTAACACATTAACATCTTGGGATCCATAAACGCCTCCTCACATAAGCATATTTTCTCTTTTTTTGCTCCCCACTTCCTCAAATCCTCCAAATCCTCATCCTTAGCCGACTTTCCCCGATTACACACCAGCTGGCACTGATTGACAGGGGACAGTTCTGCCTTACAGAAGGCACAGCCAGTTTTACTCTCTTGTACTCCTCACCACAGATGGTTATGGCATCATCAGGATTCACACTTGAACTCTTTTCTGCTGCACGTTAAACTAGGTTCAATATTTTGTGTTATAGGAAAACCTACAGTAATATTATGCAGAAATATACAATAAACGTATACATTACCATGCTTAAACATATCTACAGTAGGACAATGAGACTGGGAAACTGGTTATGCCAACGTAGACCAATATATGAGAAAATTAGACTGTCCTAATATCATTCTGCATTTAATTCATTTCTAATTTACTTTGATTGATATTTTTTTCCAGTAGGATGCTGGCAGCATATGTACA
Source organism: Clarias macrocephalus (assembly GCA_011419295.1). Taxonomy (NCBI): domain Eukaryota; kingdom Metazoa; phylum Chordata; class Actinopteri; order Siluriformes; family Clariidae; genus Clarias; species Clarias macrocephalus. The sequence goes on along the minus strand of JAAGKR010002080.1, from coordinate 74,531 downwards.
CATTAGTAGCTTCCCAAAAGGAATTTTTGGTTGTCTGTCGATGTTACTTTGGCAACATTACTGTCATTGGGACAATATTGATGTTACAGTAGGTTGTTTTTATGATTCAGTTATTTCTCACATGTACTGTACCTTACTTCAAAGTGAAATAATTGTAATTTTTATATATATCAGTTAGAAAGGTGGGGTCAGAGTGCCAGGTCAGCCAGGCGCATGTCCTATCCCTGGAACAGATGGGGGTAAGGGTCTTGCTCTAAGGGCTCAATAGTGGCAATTTGACAGTGCTGGGGCTTGAACCTCCACCCTTCAGATCAATAACCCAGAGCTGTATCCCTTTCAGCTACCGCGGTCCCATTGGGACTTTGAATAAATGACAATGGAACAACTTGACTACATGACATTATGCCCATAACATTGAATGCCCATAATACAGTGTTGAAAAAAAAAAACCGTCAGAACAATATTACAGTACATTAATACTAAACCAATGGCCTGAGCAGCATTTGAACTCTAGTTGCTGCAATAAAACCACTGTTTTCCTACCACTGGTCTACTAGGGAACATGCCAGTGGCGCTAGTTAATGCGTAGAGCTCACAATAATTCTGAAGGAATATAAACATAGAGATAACATCGCAACACTAAGAGACATGAAATGTTGTTGTGTCTGATCAGAATTCTAAACCATGTGATGGATGTGGTGTGAATATGTTAATCATCATGAATGCTCCAAATAAACAGAAAAAATATGTTGTTTTATTTTGGGTAGTTTGGGTCATATATTCAATGTTATCTTAATGCCATTTTATCCAAGTAATTGTAACTTTTGAAAACATTGTTTTTCCAATCATGGACATCACAACGTTGTTAAAACTATTATCACAGCACTTATTATAACATTAGGTTAGATGTAGTTCAACTCCTTTTACAACCTGATTTGATTTGAGTTGTTTAACTTCCATAAGTTGCACATGAGCAAAGGTTTATACAGTATCATGTTCAGTCAGTGTGATTTGCTAACGCTTAATCGATCTGTGCTGCTGCACCCTTTTGTACATACAGTATACTCTTCAGCTAAATTCACACTGACTCGGCATCAATGCGCATAATGTTCATAAATGCATTTTATTGCTGTACTGTTTTTTAATATATATTATTAGTAGGTTGTTTATTGTTGATTGTCATGCTGAACAGAGCCCAGTTACCACCACCATGCTTGTGTGACAATAAAACAATTTAGAATTTTGAATCTCCAGCTGAGCTGAAACTATAGACCAGCAGTTTTAAGAGTGATTGGCATCCTCAGTCTGGTTCACCTCATGCTTTTACAACCTTCTGTTCTTTGTTTCAGAAGATATTCTTCTTTATTGGCAATTGCTTATTACTGAGCTATTGTATACAACAGGCTTTTATTCAGCTTTGATCAGAACAGTAGCTGGCTTTGTAAGTCAAATAACCTTCCCTGTATAACAGCCGAACCTCCAGAATGAAAAAAAAAAATCAAATTAATGGTGACCCATCTCTCAATATATTTCACAAGAAGTGTGTAGATTTTTTAAAACTTAACTTCTACTTGTCTAGACTTTGTGCAACCATCATGTTAAGAGGCCAATTTAACACACATGGGCGCAAAAATGCCGGAAGGCTTTGATTAAAGACTGGTATAAAGATTGCCTTGACTTTTCATGGTCATATTTATAAAAAATTTGTATTGCTGAATGCTGTTAAAATTAAATATATAGCATTTCCTCTTACGTAATCAGGGTTTTTTTTCCCCCCAGTGGAATAAAAAATATATTTTATAATTAAATTAAATTTGATTTCTCTTTTTGAGAGTATCCAGATGTGCAATACTAGAACTTGTGATTAAGATACAAGCAAAGTCATGAAGCATTTTGCTTCATTAAAGTATTTTTTTACAGAATCTTATCAAGATATGAAGTTGTTTTTTCCCCCATGTTGCCAGACATATACTTCATAGCTTCATAGCTTGATGAACACTAGGCTCTCACATTCTCTCAATATGCTACAGTCGTTTTTTTTTTTGGGCTACGTGTGACGCCTACATGTGTTCCGTCACCCCCCTCTGCCATGTGGTGCTAAAAAAAAGGTTTCAGTGCATTGATTCTCTGATGTTTTGAAGATTTCCTTCACTTTCTGGTGCTGGGATGTTTCGTGCTCCATCAAACGTCATCAATGTTCTCAGGAATGAGTACGTCCATGGGGGGGCCAACGCATTAATTCGTTCACTTTTCAGTGCTGTTTTAAATGAAATAGTTATTTCTTACAAAATCACTATGCAAGCATGAATGTCATTTTTTTCTGCATTGATACCGTCAGGAAAAAGAATGACAACATGAGTGGGTGTTTTCTAAATGAGTGCCAGGTCTCAGATTCTCTGGGATTTAGTCTAAGGCTCAAATTGGTTTGTGGCTGATTGTGGGGGATGTAAAGAGAGACAGTAAAGCACCAGGAATCCTAGTCTTAAAATAGAAATTTCAGACTCAATTGTGTGTGTTTGTGATTGTGTGATTGTAGGATGGTTTGGTGTGTTGTCTAATATACTAATTATACCTCCTCCCCTTCAAGGAGAGTTTTTAAAGGTTAATAGTCTCGTAAAAAAAAATAATAAAATGAAATGCAAAAGAGCATGCAGTGCTGTGCATATAATATTCTCAAGTGAATTGCCTATTTGTAAAATATTAATTGATTGTCCATGCTTGATTGTAACAAAGCAACAAAACTTCCCACATAATCAGCTCGCTCTTAAACATCTATACGGTCTTAGTGCAGAGTTCAGAGGTCCTAATGCGTTCCTATTTTTTCCTGATTTTGCTCAGTTTTGCTCTTTCAGGCAAAAGTTGAACATCATAAAAAACGTCAGGTCTACAAACATAGACCTTTTAATAGCCTCATCTTTGGGCCAAAATGTACCATTGTAATTAAAATCAATTAAAGTCATTGTTCTGGCAATGACAGATTATTATAAACATTTTTTAAATTAAAATCTGAGAATCATCAATGGTACGTTGTGTGTCTAAAATCCACAAATAAAAGAAGAACACAGTCTGGTGCAAAATTCATGACACAGTTACAAATGTTTGATCTTTAAAAATGCTGACTTGCCCACAGCAATTAATAGAATGTAAGCAGCCTACATGGTTCTTTGTACAGTGAGTTGCAAAACTATTCAATATGCTGATAGACAGAAAAATGTCTTTAGCACTGTACTGTACACCTCGTGCTCACTTTGAAGTATTTCTCAACTCCCTTGGTGTAATCTTGCTACAATTCCAATTAAGAGGGATTGTACGAGGCAATTATTTAATTTCAGGTCTATCATTAGAAAATGATTGAAATGATCATATATCTGAATGTTAAGAATATACAGTATGTTAACGTGTATTCTTAGGAAACAAAGGACTCATCTAGACCTGGTTGCCATTGATGGAACAGAGGTGGACGAATACAAGTACTTAGGCGTCCACATCCATAATAAGCTGGACTCTACTGAAAACACAGTGACACTGTGTATTAGAAAGGGCAGAGCTGCCCTGGGAGACTCGGATCCTTTAACGTCTGCAGAACCATGCTGCAGATGATTTATCGCTCAGTGCTGGGGGAGCAGGCTGAAGGCAGCTGATGCTAACAGACTCAATAAGCTCATCAGGAAAGCTGGTTCTGTCCTGGGCCTGGAACTTGAAGTTAGTAGAGGTGTTAGAAGGAAGGATGCTCAGTATCATCGACAACGCCTCTCATACACTGTACACCAAACTGGTGTCCTACTAGGGCACCCGTAGCTGTGGAATAAGATTACCGAGGACCACTCCAGGAGGTCTATTCTACCTGTGGCCATCAAACTATACTATATATGTAATTTTTTCTCTTTATTCTGGAATGATATTGAAGAATAGGACTGTGATTACTTATGAATATATATAATTACTGTGTTCTGTGCTGCCTGTGCGCTACTTCTTTATGTCATGTGCAATCACATCATTGGCATACTCCAGTTTTTATCCTGTAACATTTTGAACATCAATGTCTATAGCATTTTCATCTTAAAGTGCAATCTTTCATTATTATTATTATTATTATTATTATTATTATTATTATTGCTGTGCTGTTCATTGAGTGTGTGTTTTATTTTTGTTTTTATTTCATTTTTTCCATTTTATCATACAAGCAAAATGTGCAGAGCTGCAAGAATGAGATTTTTATATTTCTCAGTCCACATTAGGGTCAGGTATAGGTGTAGGTCATTATTAATGCTATACAGTACAACAATCCTTATGCCCATGGAAGCCCCTGGCAAATATACTGTAGTAATTCCATGTGGTCACGTATGAGTATGTGTAACTCATAAAGAAAATCACGCTCCACTGGCTCCCTTACTGCCGTATCTGTTTGCTTGAATAGGCTCTGAGTTTACAGATTGGCATTCACTTATCAGTATGTACTGCGCATCAGGGTAGGGAAGGTTTGAAGACAAAAGTCCTGACATTTGGTGCATGTGTTTTGTGTGAACTATGGAGTTTAAATGTGTTGCTAAGTGGAAAGCTGATAAGGAAGAGCAAGCATTTCTCTCAAAGGGCTTTGTATAGATTGGGCATTTCGTAATTATCCTAGACAGAAGAAGGGGTGTGTTAGTTTAATGGATGTTTACAGCAAGATAATTTATGATGTCATCACTTAGAATCTGGACTGCTTTGGAACAACAATGCGCCTTTTTTTTTTTTTTCCACTTTTAAAAATTCGATCCTTTCGGCAGAGCTTTACAGATCGGTTGAAGAGTTGAAGGAAAAAGGTCTTATACAAGAGTTCAGCACAGTGCCACGATTTGAACTTCCAACTTCCCAAACAAACAGCTTTAACCGCTGAGGCACACACTGCCTGTGTGTAGGAGTAGAATTAATTTTCTTAGCAGTTGGTGAATCCATAATGTAGTGTAGGAACTGAAAGCATAATAGTGAGCAAGAGAGCACAAAATACTATACAGGAAATAATTTTTTTTTTTTTAAACCAATGGGACATACACTTATAGGAAAATAATCAATAATAAAGTAGGGTGATGAGCTGACCTGAAGCGAATCACTGTATCGAAACGTTTCTCCTTTTGATCGATTCTCCTTAAAACAAAGGAGCTATCAGTTACATCATAACAGCTATTAACAGTCATTTCTTTAATGTAGCTTGTTTTTGTTTACGCAGCAAAAGAAAAAGGTGTCTTAGCATGAAAGATAGGTGTCTTAACGTGAAAATATCTTGAATATAGTCTCATATCTAGTGTTTCCTATTATAAGAATACAATCACCAAAATATTGACTTATTAACCCTATTTACATTTATTGATTTATCGATTTATTTCTTTGTATTGATTTGTCATCTTTTAAATTGTCTTACTCAAGTGACAGATTCTTTTTTTTTCTCTATTTTTCTGGAAATAAATGCGTAAAGTAAAATGATGCAAAATGATGTGCCTATAGAACGAGATGCAAAAATACGTCGATCCATAAGGTTAATAATCTTTTACTTGGTTTATTATAATCCTAAAATAGGAAATACTAGATCATTTTAACAACATTTAAGATATTTTAATTTGAAAAGAATAAGTGCATTAACACTAATCTTATAGACATGACTTCTGGTTTAAGCTCACTTACTCACTCACTCATCATCTATACCGCTTAACACACACTCATTCACACACTATGGCCAACTTGGGAACATCAGTTAACCTAGCCTACATGTCTTTGGCCTGTGGGAGGAAACCGGAGTACCTGAAGGAAACTCGCCAACAAGACGGGAATCGAACCCGGACCCTGGAGATATACAATATAATTTCGCTTCTCCCTTTTCCACCAGCCGCTATAGATCTATAGATGATATAGGTTCAGGTACAGAGGAACGAATGCCATGGACCTTATTTTCTCATCTTTTGTAAACACACCGACTTGCCATTGCATCAGTTCAAACATCAGCAGAAATCAGTAAACCTTTGGGATAGATAAAGAAAGAGGGACAGGAATGAGAATGAGCACCTCTGTATTTTTTTTTTCCGCAGAAAACGCACAGGGCAGCACGTCCACCTCAAAAACTCGGTCTCTCTGTAGTACTTAGAAGGAAGATAAGCTTTTGGAAAGTGTCTCATGTGCCTCATCATTAAACCTCCTTATGGTCTACCTTTTATGTTATTTTTCTGTGTGTGTGTGTGTGTGTGTGTGTGTGTGTGTGTGTGTGTGTGTGTGTGTGTGTGTGTGTGTGTGTGTGTGTGTGTGTGTGTGTGTGTGTGTGTGTGTGTGAAATAAGAAGAGAGAAGGAAGTCAAAGGAGTAAAAATAGGATATCCTTGGTTCCCACTTAACCCAGTTCATGACTTTTATGCAACCGCCCAGTAGGTACATTTCATCTTTTATTCATGAGTTTAATACGTTCTGTTCCAGTATAATTTCTGCAAACACTTTGTGAAAATTAACATCCATCCACAGGCCAAGCTGCAGTCTTCCATAATTAGGGAAAATGTCTGACTTTCTGAAAGCTGACAGAGATAGAGAAACAAAAGGGAATTTAGCGCGATCCGTTTCCGAGTGGATTCTAGAATACTAAAGCCAGTTTGTCACTCCGTCGGCTTGTTATGAAGATAACATTACTTGTAACTGGTGGTGCAGAGAGCTGTCTCCTTCCAGTGCACTCCAGTTACTTCTTAAAAATATGATTAAGCCTTACTGACATGCATTGTAAAATATTGAAATGGCAGCAGTCGAATATGACGAACAGTCGCGTTAGAGAGGATGTTTGTATTATCTTGACTGTGTACAGCCATCCTTTGTAACTGTGCAATCAAGATCCGCAACTTATTTGTACTGTATATGGACATTTATTTATTTATTTATTTATTTATATCTGGCAAACAGACAGGAAGGCATAGCGCTGACAGCATAAGCCCTGTTTGACGACCAGCCAAGAGGTTCTACTGAGTAACAAAGCATTTGCATTTGATCAAAGCATTTGGTGTGAACAGACTGGATAATTCAAGGGTGGATGATGATTCGTGTCGGAAAGCATGGGGAAGTTACAACCAAATGGTGAATTGTATCAGTGCACAGCTGTGAGATTACACTATTCAGAGATGCACCATATGGCCAAAAGTATGTGGACACCTGATTATCACAGCCCGTATGTATGTGCTTTCCGACCATCCCAATCCAGCGTTATATCCCTTAGTGTTACAATACACTTCCACTTCTTTTATATTAAGAAAGAGATTTGTGTTTTTTCACCCACAGGACGATGTTCAAGGGGAACACCTGGGCAACCATGGGTTTGCTTTGCGTACCCTTTCATTGTCATTCTTGAACATGTTTGGATCTCGTAATTCCAGTTAAGAGTGATGCATTGTAATGCTAAAGCCATTACACAGTAAAGACATTTAGAAAATTGCCTGTTTCTAAATAAATATCTGGCAAATGACTGGGTAACGCTTACATATGTCAACTTAATTCTGGCATATTGTATCTGGTCCTTCTAACATCTAATTGCAGCTAATTAAATTTGTAAATGTACTCAATTTTATTTCATGAGTTTAACATACAGTATACTGTATATAATGTACACATTATTTAGTTGAAATTCTGCCCATAATTTAAATATGTTAATACTGTACATGTCGTTTTTTCAGTTTACTCTTTGTATACCACATTACTTTGCTTTTTTATTTATCAAAGTTCATTTATTAAATAAACACTTTATCCATGTGTAGTTACAGTACGCTTTATTCAGTAGCTTGATACAGTATCCTGTGATTGCATAAATCATGGCAGCTATAACATACGACAATGAAGACTTCCTACAAAAATGCTTCCTTTAGCAACATGCACAAACTGTTTCTAATTTGTTTATGTGGAGCAAATAGTGTAGTGCATGTTAGTGTAGCACCTTCGGGTTAAGACAAGAATTCTACGGCGCTGTTGAGTAAAGTTAGGTTAATTGATATCTAATTTGTGCCAGTATTTATAGATGCTTTTAATCATCTCCTACAAAGCACAGCATGGGAGAAAAGTGAAAGGCAGTATTATATTTATTGCTTTCTCTTTACTGTATAGTAGGGCTGCACAGTTAAAAAAAAAAAATAAAATAAAAATAAAAAAATAATAATAATAATAATAATAATAATAATAATAATAATAATCATATTATTTTGACACATATAGCAAATAATAATAATAATAATAATAATAATAATGCATTTTTATTTATAAAGCACTTTACATTTGTGGACAAATCTCAAAGTGCTTCAGTACATAAGCAGTTAAAAGCAAGAATAAAAAGAGTAACGTGCCCCCAATTAATATGCTTTCCTGAATAGAATTGTGATTTAAACTGTGATATTTGACTATGAAATGTGCCAGTTTGTATTCAAACATATTTCTTTAACACCAAATAATTGGACAAATGACTTTATTAAGAGATGTAGCTCTTTGCAGTTAAATATTTGCACAGGTCTATATTGTGATTTTGATTTTTATCCAATTAATTGTGCAGCTGTATTGTACTGTATCGTGTTTGTTTGTTTGTTTGTTTGTTTGTTTGTTTGTTTGTTTGTTTGTTTGTTTTATTTTGTTTTGGCTGGGTTTGGCCAGACATACAGTGCATCCGGAAAGTATTCACAGCGCTTCACTTTTTCAAAATGGATTAAATTCATTTAAATTAAATTTCTCTAAATTCTACAAACAGTAGCCCATGATGACAATGTTTGTTTGAAATTTTTGCAAATGTGTTAAAAATACAAATCTAAAAAATCACATGTACATACCTGTAAGTATTCACAGCCTTTGCCATGACACAAAATTGAGCTCAGGTGCATCCTCTTTCTGCTGATCATCCTTGAGATGTTTCTATTGTAACTCAATTGGAGTCCACCTGTGGTAAATTCACTTGATTGGACATTATTTCAAAGAAGACACACACCTGTCTATATACAGTAAGGTCTAGCACTTACCAGTGCATGTCTGAGCACAAACCAAGCCATGAAGTCCAAGGAGTTGTTTGTAGACCTCAGAGACAGGGTTACAGTATATTGAGGCACAATTCTGTTGAAGGGTTCAGAAAAAGAAAAAATTCTGCAGCATTGAAGGTCCAGATGAGCACAGTGACATCCATAAATGGAAGAAGTTAGGAACCACCAGGACTCTTCCTAGAGCGGGTCCCTGGCCAAAGTGAGGCAAGGGCCTTAGTCAGGGAGGTGACCAAGAAGCTGATGGGCCCTCTGAAAGAGCTATGTGGAGAGAGGAGAACATTCTAGAAGAACAACCATCAGACTTAATAAGACTTGAGGCTGTAATTGGTACCTCAACAACAACAACAACAAATTCTCATGGTCCGAGTGTGCCTTTTACTGAGGAGTGGCTTCCTTCTGGCCACTTTACCATGCAGGCCTGATTGGTGGAGTGCTACAGAGATGGTTGTTTTTTTTTTTTCCTGAAAGGTTCTCTCTCTACAGAGAAACACTGGAGCTCTTTCTCTCATTCAAGTGGAACTTAAATGAGCTCCCACCCTTTTCTTGCTACATCGCTTGATTTTTATTAAAGTTGTTCAAGTATGTTTTCATAGCAAGTTTTTTCTTCTTAATTTGTCTTTCATCAATATGCTAGCAATCCCTGCAATATGTGGAAATTTGAATTAGTAGATCACGGTTTTCATTCCCATGTTTGCTTTATGATTGAAATTTTGTTGATTGATCGGTGTAATATAATAATGAAAAAGTGAGCAGAGACTTTTAAAAACACATTGAATTTGCTGTTCAGAGTCCCAGATTAAGGTCACCCCTCACACAGTTGCAGAGCTGCATAAGCACCGCCCAAAGCATGTACAGTCATCTAATGTCACATAGAGCTGAGACGGCTCACAACGACCGCACAAGTCATTACGAGCCAAAGGAGCAAAGCGAAACCGAAAGCCAACGTTTACTAATACCCAGAAAGTGATTAGGTGCCATGACCAGTCTGACGTACAGTACAACGAACAGCATAAAACCACAAACATACACACACACATACACACACTTCCAGAAACTACTGGAGACTAAAAAACTTCCATTTAGCTAGTTTACTCAGGTATTGAATACATAAATGTATGAGCCACTTAATGATTTATGAAGTGAAAAATTATTCAAGCCATTAGATTAATGTGCATTTATATCTCTCTTTTTAAATACATTGAGAAATCCACACTCAATGTAATGAAAATATGAAAACCCAAAATCTTCAGTAGAATCTCCACCCATTTTTGTACTTATTTTACATAGTCCCCC
>JAAGKR010002080.1:30761-64205 GCA_011419295.1 Clarias macrocephalus | reverse complement strand
CCCCCCCCCCCCCCCCCCCCATAGTCAACCCCTATGTTTTAAATGAGCAAGTATGATGATGTGAACAAAGTAACATTGTCCTATTTTTTACTTGAATCCATCCTCTTGTCTAAAGCGCTAATTCATCAGTGGTGCCACCTACAAGGTGTGTGACACATTAATTTTCTCTTTAAGAATATTAATTACAGTCAGCCTTTAGAGAGCAGACTTGAAAAACAATGAAGAAGAGTTCCAGTGGAGTCGTGGTCTAAATTGGATTTGGCTGAATGTAGAGGAACAGTTGTTTGTCTCTTGTAACCCAGCAGGATGTCTGTCAGAAGGAGGAGAGGAAACGATCCAGGTGCTTAGGAGAAACGGAGAGAACAGCATGTAAGGGTCTAAGAAGGATCATTTAAGTGTGCTTTTACTCAGCAAGGTAAAAATAGTAAAGAGCGGTTTAAGCACCTAAAGGGAGTTTAAAAATTGGGCAGAGTAAATAATGCTGGAGCCTAGATTCTCACCTCTGGCAGATTTCTGTGTGTTTGCCTGCCTGTGGTATACGTATTGTGACATTCATAGAAATGGAACCAGTTCTAAGGCCGTGTCCGCTTATGGAGGGTTAATTCAATTCAACCTTATTTGTATGATACCTTTAAAAAATAGTCACTATCACAAAGCAGCTTCACATAAATATATAAACCCTGGAAGTATTTTATATAAAATCTTTATGTTCGATATGAGCAAGGCAGTGGCGAAGGGTGGAGAGGAAAAGCTCCCTGAGACAATATGAGCAAGAAATATTACAAGGACCCAGATTCAAAAGGGGACTCATCCTCATCTGGGTGACATCGGATTATAAACATGTAAAACTGTGTGCTATATAATCAAAAGTGCAATTTTGTAACCAGGAAAATGATCATAGTTTCGACATAAAGTCTATTTGACAATATCATCTGTTCACTTATGGAGACTTATTGTAAGTGTAAAACTGTTTATGGCAAGTGCAGCAATAAAGCGATTATGGCAATCATAGTCCTATTAGCATACTTGTTCAAAGCCATTTTCATGGTTTCTAAGGCTTTTAGCATTATTAGGTATGGTTATTGTCATGTGACGATTAACGGCAATTAATATTGTGTGTAAAGTACAAGCAGGGACTTCAGAAATGAAAGCATAACTAATAGGTAGAATATAACACAGACATGAGGGTTTCCTGGGAAATAAAGCAGCCAGTTAACAAACCTGAGTGAATGTGTGAAAGTAAAGGAGCGACAGCATTCGCACATCCCAGCTCACCAAATTACTCGATGACTGCAGATCTGCTTGATTACCTTAGAAAAAAATATTAGCGAAAAGCTTGACTTAACAATTCATTAATTATAATTTGAGACTAGACTTAAGCAATGAGACTGAGTCCTGGACATTTATCGAAAGGCTAACTATACCGTAACTATTGTAAACTCAAGCTCTGCTCCCTGCTCTAGCTTTCTCTGTTCAAGGTAACAAAAAATAGCCTGCACCAATGTCCTTAGATCAAAGAACTTTTGGTGGGATATAAAGGAACAAAGGTTTGTTTACATATTGCGGTGCAAAATGATTTAGTGTTTTAAAGGTCAGTATTAGTATTTCATAATTAATTCCAAGAAAGGAGAGGCATAATTGTGTCATATAATTGTATTGTACTGTTGTTATGCTGACTGATAGATTCTGGACTATCTGGAGCATGTTTATGCAAACACCCGGACAGTATTTACAATAGACGGAGGCAAGCTAAAATTAACAAAGGCATGAACTAGTTTTTTCCATCGTGGAGAAACATTTTATTTCTTCTCTTAGCAATATCTCTGAGATAAAAAAAAAAGGTATCCTAGTAATATTTTCCACATGAGCTTCAAATAAATGACTAAAGTCAACAAACACTAAGGTCTTTTACTGCTCCACATGATGAAACAGAAAGGCCACCCAGAGTTAGTGATCAGAAAGCTTACTTTCTAGCTGCAGGAGCTCTTAGTACCAGTACTGATGTTTGTTTGTTTGTTTGTTTGTTTGTTTTGTTTTTATTTATTTATTTATTTATTTTATTTTTTTCAGAATTAAGTAGAAGGATGCTAAGTATCCAGTGTCTAATTTCCTTTACACATTGATAAAAAATGTATTAAGCTGGTATCTAGCTATGTCAAAACATTCAGCTGTTTTTTATTGGTATAACAGTAGAAAACTAATACCATGTTTATGAACGATATTACCTAGAGGTAATATATAAATGATGGCAAATAACGGAACCTTGTGAAACATATATATGAGAGAGAGAGAGAGAGACAAAGAGAGACAAAGAGAGAGAGGTTTTTTGATTGGTTGATTGATTGATTGATTGATTGATTGATTGATTGATTGATTGATTGATTGATTGATTGAATTAGGACACTTTGATCTGTATAGCAGTTTTTTGTTTTTCTATTATATTGCATGCTTAACAGCTGACATCGCCAAAAAGCAGCTTGATAGAAATTAATGAAGATTAGAAAATTCTAAAAATGCCCCGGGAATACATGAGGAAGAAATATGAAGAGACTGAGAAGGAAACCCGCTATTTGTGCATGGCGCTGGCTCATTAGTCATTTACATTAGTCTTTTGTTAATGTTAAAATAATATGCATGTGTTACAAACGTGAACTGTAGCTCTGACCTCTGCCTGAACTCCAAAGACAAATAACTGCTGTTTTGTGTCTGACGGCCAATGCAAGCTAGTAGTAGATACTAAACTAGTCTTATTTTGTAAACCAGCTGCTGTACTAGTACTACTGTAGTACTTCCTGCACCTGCAGTCGTGTGGTTGTGTAGATTTAAAAAGTGACACATTTTTAATAAATGTGTTTTTATGCGCAAGATTTAAAATGCATGATTTCTGCATCGATATGCCAAAAGTTATATCAGTCCATTTTAAGCCTATTATGCGTGTTTTAATATTTTCCCACCAAGCCATTGTTCCACTAGACATAATTAGGCTTGAACCATTATCTAATCTGACAAATGATTTTTACAACCGTTTCCATTAGGAAAAGCATTTAAAAAAATTACAAAAATGACAGGAGTAATTATGTCCTTTGTAATGATTCAACTCTTCACCTCATTATAATCATTGAGCAGTATATATAATAACCATATTCCTTAATTAGACACAGTAATTCAAGGTATATTATTCAAGAAAGTCCAATTGTCTTTATTTAACATGGATATATATTGGCAGTGACAGGGGTGAATCAGCCTTCCTAAGAAATAAATAAATAAAATGAAATGGAACATGCTTTCATCAGCTTTCTATACTCAGGTTTTAATTAAAATTACAACACGGATCAGGGGAGCTGCACACAGTAATGAAACGTAGTGCGATGTGAGAGCAGAAAAAAAAAAAAAAAAACTTTATGGATATGGATAGGTGAATTTGGGAGGTCTCAGCGCTTCCTCAACGCCCTTTTATCCTTGCCTGCTCTTCCCTTGTGTGTTCTTCCCTGCTCTGGAAGATAGTGGTTGGTGCACTCTGGGGGTTTTATTTATCACTTATTTCACTCGTAACATCTAGATTCAGAACATAAATATATGCAGTGACAGCTGTTTATACTTTCTCAGTGACTGCTGATGACCTGTTTGTGATGTGTCAGCAAATTGTGCTGAAAAATATCAAATCGCGCTGAAAATATCAGCTATTTCATTTTGTCTATTTATAACTGACTTGACTGGGACTGTAGGAAGCTACAGTCTGGGCTAAAAAGCAATCAGGCCCAGCGTCACTGCCTTATATTAATCTGTGTAGATTTCTTCCAGCCAGCCATTAATGGTGTTGATGGACTTACCCATCTATACTGCTTAATCCTGAGTCGCAGGGGCTTGGTGCATATCCCAGGAGACTTGGGGCATGAGGTGGGGTCCTGGTGCCACCTGGACAGGGTGCCAATCCATCGCAGGGCACACGCATATTCACACTCACACTAGGGGAAATTTGGGAATGCCAATTAGCCTAATCTTTGGACTGTGAGAGTAAACCGGAGGAAACCCACCAAGCACAGGGAGAACATGCAAACTCCATGCACACAAAGGCGGGAATCGAACCTGACCAGGAATTCAAACACGAACCCTAGAGATGTAACGCAACCGTGCCGCCTGTTGATGGACTTGACTCCACAAACGTCACCTTTTTGCCGAGTGGTCTGAATGTGTATGCTTTTTGCTTAACATTTACAAAGTAGGTAATAGAGATATTGTTCATCTAGCTAAAAGTATAAAGGAAAAGTCTTGCATATGCTGTGTTGCATTTTTAGTGGATAATTGTAATTACAAATCTACCATGTAGTTAAATCTATTTGCATAAAGTGTCAAAAAAAAAAATTATAAATGCTTAAAATGCCACCATTACATATGCACTATACTATTACACATTCAGTTGTGTGTATGACTCTGTAGGTGAGGAAAAGGTGTCAAGGTGTCCTTATGTACCTGTTAGTACAGATCCGCTTTCTGCCTCCGTTACTTACTTCAGTTTAGCAGAACAAATGTCACTCATTAAACATTTTTAATTACTGCCACATTTTATGACTTTGAGGCTTTCTTTGCACTACATGCCTGCTTTTGCAGCCGAACAGTTAATGGCCTTGAACTAATTAAAAGGCAGTACAGTGCATCCAAACCCTGAATCCATAGTCTGCTAAAACTTCAGAGTGAAAACACAGTTCCTGAATGTACAGGATCTACCGTATCTCCAGGAAGCCATTTATGCAGTACAATGTGTAGAGACTGGATGTCCATCAAACAGGAAAACCTTATTTAGTATTACAGTAACGCCATTATTCTGCACACCAGAATTACATTCCGTTCCTCTCAGGAACTATAGCCCATTTGTATGATGTACTCTCGGCGAGGTGGCCAGACATTTGAAGCAGACCAAGTGATTCACAGTCATGTCGCAGGTCTAAGAGGAGTGGCGGCATGGTCTGAAGTAAAGGGAGGCGTGAAACATCATGTCAGTCTGCAAATATAGCTCTGAAATGTGCCTGTGCACTTGGAAGTGATACGTCCATGTCAAAACGTGTGCTCCAGGCATGACGGATGAGGTGCACAAACCGATCAATCATAAGTGTTCCCATTTCCCATAATAGATCAGCAGTCATACTTTCTTTGCTGCCAAAGGTCCTCAAGATTAAGGTACAAGTTCGAAGAGGACAACAGTCTCTCAGTGACCACACACACACCCGTCCCTCCGAATGTACATGATGCATGTTGCGATAAGTGCCAAAATGGAGAGTAATACACAGGCTGTCTCCGATGTCTACAGTACATACGTAGGGAAACTTAAAACGTTTTAGCCAAATTTCTAAGATATTTAATACTCAGTTTATCCATCCCATTTATTATCTATTCCACTTATCCTGGCGTAGGGTTGCAGCGGGCTGGCCAGGGAATGAGGAGCATACAAGGCAGGGTACACCCTGGTTGGGGTGCCAACCCATTCCAGGGCACAAGCTCATACGCTCACACAGACGGTCTTGTTTTTTTATTTTTTTATGTAGGCTTGAAGAGAAATAGTTCTCCAGGCTTTCTGAAGTACTTTTTTTGGCTTTTGTTTTTCTTTGGAATGTGCTGACTCTCTCATCATCAATACAAGATCTTGGAGACAAATTAATGCGACTCTAGACAGAAATAAATGAAATTATTTCGAAGCAAAGCCACAATGCCACACCCATTGAACTCTGGCTCTTTTTATTATGAGTTAGTATGAGAAAAATTCAAGAACTTCTGGCTAAAATGTCTTTTTAGGGTTAACAGACTTAAGCTGCCGTATGTAGCATTTGGATAAAGTTTGGAATATATTTGCATTTGGATCATATGCTCTGAAACAGTGAATACTCACACCACAACAGACGTCTAAACCAACCCTAGGAGGAACATTTCACTTCTCACTGTGCCAATAAAATTCCCTGCTGTGACTGGCCATATGGTCGATCAGCCAGCTATGGAAATTTGGGAATCAAAATTGTGCTTTAAGGATTTGCTGAATTCTTGTGTTTTCTTCCAGTTTATTTACAGTGTCCTCTGCTCACTGTTTACAATGCAATGTATAAAGTGTTCTCGATCCCAGATATATAGATATTCACTGTATGAGCACACTGATAAAAAAAATAATAATAATAATTCAAGACACTTTACAAAGCTGCATGTGTGCCTTGCATAATCAAAGTTTATGTTATTTAGAGTGAAACTGAAAATCTTCAATACATTTACCTGAATGCATGTTGCATTGTGGCATTCTGTCTTGCGGTAAATGAAGACTATTGTCACCAGCGCCAATTGCTCCTGTGATTACAGTATATAGGGAGGTCTATTTTGGGTTCTTACAAAAGTTCAATCACATGCACAGCAAGACATATTGTCCTGTAGAAGGAGGAATAATTATCCACCAGTTGTACTGCAAAAAAAATGAAAAATAAATAAATAAATAAACACGGATAAGGGTGATGATTCCTGTTTTGTCCGGACGCAATGCTTTAGGGCCTCAAGGTCTTGTTGTTTCCACTGTAACATTGATTATTATTCACTCCAGTTCTCTTGTTATTATTCCGGTCCAAATCCTCTGTGGTTCTTTAATACTATTCTAAGAGGTTACAGCCAAATAAACCACGCTCTTTTTATTCTGAATTATCTAGCCATCATGCATTGTGATTTACAACATGTTTACTTGTTTATTTCTTCTCCTGCCCAAGCAACATGCCCTCTCCCTGACCTCAGAATGATTTCTTCTAATTTAGCAAGTCTAATCTTTATATATATATTTAAAAAAAAAACGTTCTTTAAAAAAAGCCATGTTGTAAGGAAAAGGATATACTGGGTTTCATGTTGCTCACAGTAAATTAGTATTCAAATTCTGAAAGCAGTATCGATTGCTTACTGGAGTGGCAGCTAGCAGAAGTAAAGCCTTGTGTCTTTCAGAGATAAAAAGACATCGATATCAGCTTTCAGTTTCGCCATCCCCATCAAATTGCTGCATTTGCTGTTAAGCCTCGTCTTAAGGTAAATTATTTTGTACTATAAAGTAGATTAGGTGGAGAATGATGTGAAGAACGGTTGGAAGAAGCAGCACAGATTTTCTGTCGATTCATGCAGCTTTTGTCCCATTCGCACGGGCCTAGTATTACCTGGGGACCTTGTGTGATTTGTAATAATTGCGGAGGTTGTCTGCGATCGGCCACGCCCGTAATTTGTAAAGTAAAAATTCCTCCACAAATCACCTACCAAATTTCTCCAAACACAGAGGTCCTGCGATCATATTAGTCCCGTGCGAATCGGCACGTCTGTGAGGTTTTTCAAGATTTTTGTTTTTATCCATCGCCCATGAAGAAAAGAATGGAGTGCTTTAAAAGTATTTTGGATAATATCTCTATACACTTTACAACAATACAATGTGCAGAAAGAGAGAGCTGCAGACCATAGGAAGAACAAAAGCGTAAGTAAAGATAGTAAATTCAAGTAAAGTCGCAGGCTTCGCTTATCCCGTGCGAATGCGCCACACGAAACTCAGAAGTGAGGGGGTATATCACTAATAATCACAGATAATACTTATCCCGTGCCAATAATGCGTTTGTGTCTGCTCACAGATTTATTTTTTTTTATATATTAAATTCCTATCTTAAGAAAATATCTAACTGAGGGTTTTTCCACTGAGAATAGCAGTATTCCATAGTCAACTGAATTATTACATCAATTCTCACATTTTCATTCTGTCTTTGTCAGGGCCTTCCGCAGGGCGGCAAAATTGCCTGTAGGTCAGATAGTGTACTAATTGGCATCCTGGCAGAGACAGCCCCTGCCCAGTGAGATGAAAGGTGCAGGATGAGCACATGAGCTCATCCTATTTCTCTCTCTTTCTCTCTCTCTCTCTCTCTCTCTCTCTCTCTCCAGGGTTTGGACACGCCATGGTTTCTTTCTTTCTTCCTTTCTTTTCAAATTGCCATTATTATGTTGGCTTCCTGTTTTAAAACTAGCCGTTTCCTGCTTGTCATGCTGGTGTGAAAGGGGACATATGGCCACTGGGTTTCAGTAAAATGAACGAGGCAAATACAGACCGTGGTTCCTGATGGAGTGATGGTTATCTCTTTTTAGATTGAGTGGAAAAGACAGATTGGTACTGCAGAGGGAAGGTTTGGAATAGAAAATAGCAAATTATTTATTTAGGCTTTGTGGGAAAAAAAAGAAGGTAAAAAGGGGGGGGGGTAAAAAATATCATTTTAGAGTAATGATGAAAGCATTTGTTTGATGAAGCACATTAAATACACAGTTCCTCTTTGTGCTTGTTACCTAAACATCATGCTAATTGGTTGTTTCAACTTTTCACTGTCTTAAATATCCATTAGCTTCTGAAATAAATTGGTTTATGTACTCTGTGGGTAAAGGTGAAATTGAGGGCAATGTGAGCTGATGAAGTTTTTTTTTTTTTTTTTTTTTATAAAGCATATTTTATTCATACGGCTTCTGCATGACACATTCAGAGAGGTGAAAACTTCAGAGTCACTTTATTCAACTCTTCATGCTTGTGCCCTACAGTCATGCTTCCAGAGTTTCCACCAGTCCTTTGTTGCTCTGTTTTGCTATGTACCTCCAGTGGATAGCGATTGCTTTATACGGTAATCATGCCATTAGTAAAGATTATTGTTTTACTAAAACTCATAGCTGAGCCCATAAAAAGGAAAAAATATCACAGGGCTAAACAGATCAAAGATTTATCTAACGTTTACTTTCATCTATAGTTCACAAATGTACTGTATTTACACTTTATGTAAAACCGAAAATGATGTAACTCTCTGTTGTGCTTTCATTAAAATTGTTTTCATCATTGACATTGACCAGAATGCATAGGAAAATGAAAAATAAACAAATACCTGTAGCTGTGAAAACCTTTTTAATGAGCAACTATGAGGGGTCATGTTTAAAATCTATAGTTGGTGAAGTTTCGAGGTTTTTACTCAAATGGCTAGGCTTGTATCTGGGCCACAGTCTTGTAGTTGATGAAATCAGCACAATCAGCATACATCCCCTTTATTCCACACATGATCGGTTCAATCATATGCCAAATGAATCATTTCTCACGCTTGCATCAGTTACACTGCAGTTACACAGTATACACTTGTCTGCACTTGTGATAGTGATTTCCATTATATTTATACAATGTCACATTCAAGGTCATGTCATACTGCTGGATATACTGTAGCACGGCTATGATGCAGTTGTCCAGCAATACAGCAGTGTGATATTGCTTTTATATAACAGCACCGCAAACAACATTTATTATCTACAGAATTTGAATGAATTAATGACTTTTGATTCTTTTCTTAACCAGTTATTTTGCTCTGCCAGCACATACAGTAAATCTTTTGTGATTGGTGGAACTAACTACACGCAACTGGCAGAGCTGGCGACCGACAGATGTGTTCTCTTACTGAAAGTGCTTCTGTGTCTGGTTTTGAATGTGATTTTGCCAGCCATTTGCGCTCCCTCCTCAGTACAAACCTACTTTCACCCATGCTGCGACCGACAGTTAGTGTAATTAAGGATTGTTGAACACCTGTGACATGGAGTGATGCTTATAAATGTCTCGCCGGTGTTACTGTCTGTTATCACCATTCGACTCGTGACTCTCGTCCAACCAGGTTGCTCGGCCTGAACTAATTGTTATATAATATTGATTTAAGCTGAAACATTGTATTAACTGACAGAGTTTGTATGATGCACATTTGGCACCCTGACATACACCATCATGCTAATAACGGTCTCTTAGAGCAACAGTTGTCTAATTTATTGCTACAAGATACAATTAAACTGGCACGTTGACATTTATCTCTGTCAAATATGATCTTTTATTATGTGGAGCAATTACATATGGAACCGAAACTGAGTAGTTTAATTGTCTCAATGGTTGTCTCTTAAAGGTCAATAGGTGGAGCATGCGGTGCGGTTCTGTTGCTCTCTCTCTCTTCTACTTTCCCTCTTCATCACCTCTTCACCAACAAACATTTGTTATCAGAGAGATAGGATCAAATTGTTTCTTTTCCTTCCAAAGATAGACAACACTAATCCCAAAGTCATATGCAGCAGCTTCAGATCAAATGCACTTTAATCAGTGTAGATCAGACACATGCTTGTGCTATTTCTAAACCCTTCTGATTTCTTCTCTCTTAAAGTTTGTTTCTTTTGTAAGAGCGCTACTTGGTCTACCTTCTTTATTTACTTCCCCTTTTGTCAGCTTATTTAGGAGCCTACCAGAATTGAGCACTGATGAAAGAAACTGTTAATGAAGATGATCGTTAGATTCATTTAGTATGCATCTCATCAATCAAGGAGTTCTCTCAGGATTAAAAAGTAAGAAAAATGGGGAAATGAAGAAGAAGAAAAAGCTCAGAACCAGAAGGTACGTAGTAATGCTTAAAACACTTTCAGAAACATTAAAAGGCAAAGGTATTATGAAAATCTTAGTCATTAATTTATATTCTGTACATCCATATCAGGGTTGTAGAAAATCTATAGCTTGTTCCAAGAGTACTGGGTATACACTTTGGACGAGATTCCAGGTTAATGGAGAGCACCATAACCACACGTTCGCACACATTCAGATGTAGGGGGGAATTTATTTTACTTGTTAGTATGTTTGTTGGGAGGTAACAGGAAGCCAGAGAACTGAACCGTTCTGGTAGCCTCAGATTCATGTTAAACCCAGTGTGAGTGTCAACAATTGAACCTTCTTTTGGGATCAATAAAGTATCCATCCATCCATCCATCCATCCATCTAGAGAGATTCCCCTTCCATTTTTCATCAACAAGGCATTTCCATAGAGTGAGGTTGTTGGTGATGATGATGATGATGATGATGATGGTCACAACGTTTTGTATAAACTTGGCGGCTTACAGCTGTTACACTTTAACCAGCCTTTTTGGCCCTAACAACCCTGCCAAAGTCATAGTCACAGAGAATCACATTTTTCTCTCGTTTATTTATTTATTTTTTTCGCTTTTAAGCTGATTTAATTATCATGGCTTGTATCTGCAATATTTTTTTTTTTTATCTTTGTACTGTTGGCACACAACTGACTGCTTTGGTACTGTAACTGCATGAATTAGCCAGACTAGAGCTGTTCCTATTAAATCGCCCGTGAGTGTAAATGCTAATTTCCAACGAGAAATTGGAATCGTAATTGAATTTAACGAGAGCGCTGTCTCTCTGTGTGTGTTTTTTTGTAACACCAGTGGTGCTGCTAAGTAGGTTGTGCCTCTAACCATACTTATATGGCTCCAACCAATTCATTGCTTTTTATATTAATGAGGTCTCATTGCCTGCTGTGGATTCTTTCCTCCACCGCTCTGTAGTGACCCCAGGCACAGCAATGCCTCAGCTGCTCTGATATTTAAAATGATGATGAGAACAGTTGCTCGGTACTGGTGCCGTATTGTTTGGAAAGATGCCCCATAAAGGGTGCCTCTGCAGACCCCCCACCACCCCTCCTCCTCCTTTCTGTAGGCCAATGCAGACTTCTAAATATACCCACCATCAGCTGAGAGCCTGGCTGGACTTCATCTGTCCTTACGGTGTGATGTAGGTTAGAGAGCCCCCCCTAGCTTTACAGACCCTGATACGGGCCCCGCATCTAGGCTTGGGAAATAGCCGCAGCACTTGTCATGACACTGTTCACAGCTAGTTGCTCGAGAGGTTTTTTCAAATACAGTCATTTTAAAACAAGCAGAACATTTGAAGGAAATAATGAAAACAGTCCACATACCCCCCCCCCCCCTTCAGACTGCTCATTAAAATGTACACTTGTAAGGCACATACTCTAGTAGGAGACTATTTGTGGTCCTCTGGGGCTGAAACAATGAATGTGCAATTTCTGAGCTCACTTGTTCAGCGTAGCTCGGTTCTAACATGATTAATAACGACAATGCACTGCTGCGGTGGTTTTGATTAACATATTATGCTTTAGACATTTTCATGCCTGAAGAAATATACCAGCATAGCGGTAGTATCCATGCTAATGCCAAGCTGTCACTGTTGATTGGTTCTCTGCGCTTCCTTCTGCGTGGACGCAAATCTGTGCACCAATTTCTACTTCAGAAGTAAACTTTTTGAAACAAGATGGAGCGATGCTAATCCAGTCCCAATAATTGGAAGAAAATATTGACATCGAAGTTCATCGTAACTTTAAAAGCTATTGAAGTTTGTTTGTTAAGGTGGGGGGGGGAGTAATGGTGCGTTCATGAGAAATGTAAACACTATGATTTCCCAGTAGAACAGATCTGTATTTCCCAGTAGAAAATCTGTTTTTCGAATCCTCCGTATCCATGATATAATGTGAATTCAAGCGAGTTTTTTAATCAAACTGATCTTTCAGCTTTCAAGTTTTGTCAACAGATCTGTAAATCGTAAAAATAAACTGTCGAAACTGCCAGCACTGCTTTTAATACTTGTACTTTAAGTTGTTTTAATACTTCAAGTCATGTGAGAAACCTATCATTCGAAAGGTTTAGCTTTGGCTTTGTACGAGATATGACATTTAAACAATGAATTACCCATGTTACACACCACTTCAAAATGTATAGATACTTTTTGTAGCGTTAAAACCAACTGCAAGTATCTATACATTTTGAAGTGGTGTGTAATACTGTATGTGTAATTCATTGTTTAAATATCTCGCCCAAAGCCAAAGCTAAACCTTTTTTTCCTGCCAATTTTTTTTTCCAGTAGGTGGCAGTACTGCACCAACTGGCCATAAAATTGAAAGAAGAAGAAAAAATGTTTTTAGTAACAATTTTGCCAAATTAGAGTATTTTGGAAGTAGCTTGGGGATGATAATAGAAGTTGATAGAACAAGCTGTGGTATACAGCATTTCCATGACTAAATTTACTTTAATGATATTAAAAGTGTAAATCGACTTTGTAGCAAAAACCTTCCCAACGATTCAGCATTCAAAAGATCTTTTAAATCACATAATCAATTTAAACCCACAGCTCTATAGATTAAGCACTAACCAAACAACTTTTTAGTTCAACTTGCAATTTTATACTTTATATCCAGTTGGCACACCAGTAGGCTGTCTTTGTGTGAAGCCTCTAATTTTAATTCTGCCTCTAATTATAATTTTAATTCTGAGTTATAAGTTGTCAAAGAGGCACAGCCGCAAAACTCAGTAACCTGTATTCATGGTAATGAAACCTGAGCACCATGCATCAGTCGGAAAAGATGCCTCAACTCTTTTCACCCCATCGCCTTGGTCATATTCCAAATGATTCCAGAGATTGTTTGACAAAGAGTGTGACCTCAATAATTGTGACCTAGTTCAAGTGATTCATAGTATGTATGCTTTTATATTCAAGCCAAGCCTCAGCTGAGAGGATGGAATTCAAGTACATAAGGGCATGCAGGGCAATGGCAGACCTACTCTTGACAATCAACCACGACAGGTGGCAGCAGGTACTAATGGCAGAGATAAGGATTAGAAAGTAGACCAGGCAAAAGCTTAGACAGCAAATGGCTTTTGCTGTTTCCACCTCAGTTGGACTCATTTGCAGTAAATGGACCAGGATTTGTTCTTCCAGAATTGGCAAGTAAGACCACAGCAGGGCTGTGAAGCAATAAAATTTCTTTACAAAAGTCATTGAGTCCTTGAGCGGATACAGTTATACACCCGTTGCAAAGGTTTCGGTCTCTTCTGTAATCAGTTCAAAGCAGTGGTGTTAAATGTTAGTGAGCTGAGTCTTTAGTAACAACGTAAAATGCTTTGACGTTATTGGTTTGTCATGAAACATTCTTGCACTGAAACATAGCCCCAGTGGTAAATATAAATGCAAAAAGCTGATAGCTGACCTTTCCACTTTGACACTGAAAGATGTGGCACGCGTTACCTAGCATGACCCGTCACATCTCCTTCAATATATGCATGGACACAACCGCTTAGCATCCGTCAGTTGCCTTTTTAAGTGATGCTGATGGGTTTGTTTTTAAATATTTTGTACATATATCATTATACTGTGCATTTGAAGGGGAAAAAAAAACAGATGCCAGGTTTGCTGAATCCCAGATGAACAAAGATGTATTTTTGACCTTCCTTTTGTGTTACTTGCATGACATGGACTGTGAACACCCACATGCAATCAATACCAATATAGCAGCTATTGTACAGAGCTCAGACTGATTGTAAGCCTCATACGCTAGACCGCGCTTCTAGCTACGGCCCTTTCGTATCTCATGTTCCCATCAGGATTCATATTAACAAAACCAACCTCCGAGTTTCCTATCTAACCCGTCATCCTTTTTCGGAAAGCAAGCCAGGATTAGCGCATTATACCTCTGAAATACTCCGTGAAGGCTTTCTATGGCTGATGGATCCGTGCTCTCACAGCTCAGCTCTACGTCCAATTAGAGTAGTACACTGGTACATCAGGTACAACATTTCTTGCGAACACACTGGATGCGCTCTACATGCAGATTTTAATATCTGTTTAATGGCATGGGCTGGTGTACTGGCAGCCTAGTGGAATAAAAAGGCTATGCAGATGGCATCAGAATGGATCATTCTCATCAAAGAGCAGAGGCATACTGTAAGAGCAGAGGCTTGTTATTCCCATACCCTGCCTTTCCCCACCAGTTGGATGCCTCTCAGATGGTTGACACCAAAGGTTTTTTTTTTTTTTGAGAGAGAGAGAGGGAGAGAGAGAGAGAGAGAGAGAGAACGAGGACTGGGGGAAAATTTCATCCTGAATTTTAAAAAGAAGCATCTCTCAGCCCAGTGTTGGCCATTGAGATGAGGCATAGAGCAGCGCTGGCGCATCATGTTGGTTGCACCATATTGCATTACTGGCAGCCTTGGAGGATTGGATTGTGTCCCAGCATGAACAGCTTTCTCCTAGTTTTTAGTAAATATTCTCCAACCCGCAACTTGTATCTACTGTAGGCTGAGGTAGATTGTATCATTGCTCTTGTTTTGGATGCCATGGACTCTAAAAGGCCAAAATTATTTCTCTATTATAAGTTGGAAAATTGGCTTCTTTTTTTGGTCCAAATATGGCCTGCCAATGTGAACAATAATCTAAATCAGATACTTTTTTTCTGCCAGTGTGAACAGTCCAAACCGCATGAAATCATATCTTTATGTGGTTCTAAATAAACTACACATCTGAGTATTTCTAATGCAATCTCAGTCTAAACAGTCAAATCATGTGATTTTTACATCAACACCACACCACACAATCCTCACAATTTCATGCCATGAAAGGTGGTGAATGAGAATTAAATTTTTATGTACATTTACTGTATGTAAACACCTGAAAATTCAATCATTAGCCTACACAGCTGATGTCATGCAAGAGGGAAAGAAATTAAATGATTGATTAAACTTAGCAACACGCTGGCTTAGTGGTAAGCAATGTCGCCTTGCACCTTCAGGGTTCAGGTTCATTTCCCAGCCAGGTTGGATTCCTGCCTTTGTGTGCATGGAGTTTGCATGATCTTCCCGTGTTTGGTGGGTTCCCTTTTTAGATACTCTGGTTTCCGCCCACAGTCCAAAGATATGCAGATTAGGCTAATTGGCGTTTCCAAATTGCCTATTGTGTGCAAATGAGTCTGTGTTGTGTGTGTGTGTGTGTGTGTGTGTGTGTGTGTGTGTGTGTGCCTTGCAATGGATTGCAATGGACTCCGTCTCGTGCCTTAAGTCTCCTGGGATAGTCCCCAGGCCCCGCGCGACTCTGAATACAGGATAAAGCGGTACTGTATACGATGAGGAAGTGAATGATTAAACTTAAAGGTGTGTTGATTAATTCACAACATCAGTTCATGCATTAAGATGCAAGAAAACATTCCACCTATAAAGTTGCCGGATTTGCAAATGAATTCAGCTGCATATGCAGAATGATTTTTTTTGTTGTTGGTGTTGTAGAAAACAGCGAATAATAAGAAAAGTTACTTTAGGTGGGTTTTCACATGTTCACAAGTTAAAAGCATAATTATATCTTTATACTCTGCGTTGAAAGAGTTTTCAAAGACAGAAGCCGAACATGGCTATAAGGGAACCTGAATGTCATGGCCAAAAGTTTTGAGAATGACACAAATATTAGTTTTCACAAAGTTTGCTGCTAAACTGCTTTTAGATCTTTGTTTCAGTTGTTTCTGTGATGTACTGAAATATAATTACAAGCACTTCATGCGTTTCAAAGGCTTTTATCAACAATTACATGATATGCAGTGTTGGCCCTTCTTTTTCAGGACCTCTCTCCCCTCTCAATCAACTTCTGGGCCAAATCCTGACTGATGGCAACCCATTCTTTCATAATCACTTCTGGGAGTTTGTCAGAATTAGTGGGTTTTTGTTTGTCCACCCGCCTCTTGAGGATTGACCACAAGTTCTCAATGGGATTAAGATCTGGGGAGTTTCCAGGCCATGGACCCAAAATTTCAACGTTTTGGTCCCCGAGCCACTTAGTTATCACTTTTGCCTTATGGCACGGTGCTCCATCGTGCTGGAAAATGCATTGTTCTTCACCAAACTGTTGTTGGATTGTTGGAAGAAGTTGCTGTTGGAGGGTGTTTTGGTACCATTCTTTATTCATGGCTGTGTTTTTGGGCAAAATTGTGAGTGAGCCACTGCCTTGAATGAGAAGCAACCCCACACATGAATGGTCTCAGGATGCTTTACTGTTGGCATGACACAGGACTGATGATAGCGCTCACCTTTTCTTCTCCGAACAAGCCTTTTTCCAGATGCCCCAGTCCTCAGCAGTCCATTCGCCATACTTTTTGCAGAAGATCAATCTGTCCCTGATGTTTTTTTGGAGAGAAGTGGCTTCTTTGCTGCCCTTCTTGACACCAGGCCATCTTCCAAAAGTCTTGGCCTCACTGTGCGTGCAGATGCGCTCACACCTGCTTGCTGCCATTCCTGAGCAGCTCTGCACTGGTGGCACTCCGATCCCGCAGCCTCTTTATGAGACGATCCTGGCGCTTGCTGGACTTTCTTGGATGCCCTGAAGCCTTCTTAACAAGAATTGAACCTCTTTCCTTAAAGTTCTTGATGATCCTATAAATTGTTGATTTAGGTGCGATCTTAGTAGCCACAATATCCTTGCCTGTGAAGCCATTTTTATGCAACACAATGATGGCTGCACACGTTTCTTTGCAGGTCACCATGTTAACAATGAAAGAACAATGATTTCAAGCATCACCCTCCTTTTAACATGTCAGGTCTGCCATTCTAACCCAATCAGCCTGACATAATGATCTCCAGTCTTGTGCTCGTCAACATTCTCAGCGATTACTGAAATGATCTCAGCAGGTCCTTTAATGACAGCAATGAAATGCAGTTTTCGGGATTAAGTTAATTTTCATGGCAAAGAAGGACTATGCAATTCATCTGATCACTCTTCATAACATTCTGGAGTATATGCAAATTGCTATTATAAAAACTTAAGCAGCAACTTTTCCAATTTCCATTATTTATGTAATTCTTAAAACTTTTGGCCACGACTGTATATGCAAAGGAAAAAAGTTTAACAGCTTAAATGAAAGCATCCTGTCTGATATCAACGGTTCAGGCTGCTGTTGGTAGTATAATGGTGGGAGGGATATTTTCTTGGCACACTTTGAGCCCCACAGTACTAACTAAGCATTGTTTAAACGTCACAGCCAACCTGAGAATTGTTGCATGTCGATGCTGTTATGGTAATGAGATAACGTGTCATGTCACAAAGCTAAGATAATCTCAAACCTGTTTTTTAAACATGACCATGAGTTCACTGTACTCAAATGGCTTGCACAGTCACCAGATCTCAATCCAATAGACCAGCTTTGACGTGCACATCATGGATGTGTAGCCGACAAGTCTGCATCAACGATGATGCTATGATGTATAAGAAACAAAATCTCTTAGAAATGTTTTCAGACCCTTTTTAAATCTATGCCTAATGATCTATTTAAATGTTGACCTTCTTTACTGTAGCTCTGTCTCACAATTTATGCATCCTAGAGATGAACCTTGGCTCTTTATGCTTTACAAGCAATATACAGAGGTCCAACATCAGTCCCATGTCCATGTTAAGCTTAACAGCTCAGTGAATTGATCAGCCATCTCTGCTTAAGAGTAAGCCCTAAATCAGTTACACATAAAAAGCCTTATTATATTTTGCTGTAAAGACTTTAGTTTAAAGCATGATCCCATTTTATCTCGCCGCTATGATATTGTTGTACATTACTGTCTATTATATTATTGCTTTCCAATGTTCTATTGCGAGATTTAAGGCTGTCTCAAAAATAGCAGTTTCAGCAAAGAGAGGAACACTTGGTCTTAGACTGTGTGGTTGTATATTATATGGTAGCTGCTGATGCCTGTTAAAAAGAATCTCATAAAATAAATGAAAGTATCTGTTGAGGCACTGTGCAAATGTCAATACTAAATGTATGATTTATTTTTTAGGAAACATATATACTGGCAGGATTTTTTTTTTCCTCGCCTGGTATTTTTACTTACATCTTGGGCTAGTTATTGAAGTGACTCGCCTTTAATGTACTGTACACGGGGCACTCGGAGAAGAGAGGTAAAGCAATGAGATTGCTATAATTTATAAAGTGGAGCGTCCTGACAGATCTGTCACGGTTGGCTGCTGTGGGGTCACGGCACCAACCAAGGGAGTCATAGAGAGCACATGCACCTGAAGTACAGTATATCACAGAATCACAGAAATACAGTGACATACCGGATTAATCACCCAGTCTGCAGTTGCTGTTTTGAGCTAGCACATTTGTTGTGTTTAAAAAAATGTATATCATAGAGCAGCGGACGGTTGATTTTGTGCTAATAAAACCGTTTGTCTTTCTCTTCTTACCCTAAAGCTTCTGTTTGTCGAATCCACCAGAGGAAAAAAGAGAAAATCAATCTCAATATATAGCGTTAGACCGGAAGCAGCAGCACAGCAAAAAACTCAGAAGGTCAGAATGTTGCGGGTTTTACGATTCTTGCTGTTACTTCTGTAGCATTTGCCAGATATGATAAGTATTGATTCATTCTATTTTAGGGTCAGGAGGGATCATTGATGCATGCATTACAGTAGAATCCCTGCTGAAGATTAAGAATGAAGAATAGAAAGCTTTCCTTCTGTTCACCTCGAAACAAAGCATGCTGCATTTCATAATACGCACACATGCATATGACCATCACCATCACTCTCATCCAGAGACTGTAAAATTGGTCAAATTTTGTCCACTGTTTATTGTCCCTTCCTTCCTCTTCAGCTCCAGTGACTAATCTCCGGGAGACGTGTGTGAGCATCTGGTAAGGGAATTTAATAGCCACTTGCTCTTTACCCTGTGGCTCCTAATCTACATCTCTTTCTAGATACAACTGTCAGAGCTGACACTGCCGGCCTCACTCCATGTCCTGCCTCGGGACCTTCCTGATGGCCTCATTATAGCTTATACATAAACCTTAGTAATTATTATGCCTCCCAGACTCCATTGGTGGTCACTCTAAGTCACTGTCACAGCTAGATGGACTGGAAGGGATGCTAAAGCAGTAAATTGCTTCCATGGGGTAATATAATTGAATTATTGATGAGAGGCCATGGTTACCGGCCATGTATCACTGACAGTAAATTATGACCTTGACCCAAGTCAAAGGTCAGTCCAAAGCGCCCAGGGATGAAATGTCGAGTGGGAGAGGTAAAGAGGTGCCTGTAATTACCCATATATACCCAGGGTATCAGAGAAGCCACACTGTATATGGACCATCATTTTGCTGTCTCTCACTGACACACATACACACACAGACACCATTTGATACATCATCTTATCATAATTCAGCCTTGAGTGGAAAAAGACAGAGATAGATGAGTGTTCGCATAAAAAAATAAATAAATAAAAAAACAATAACAGTTCATGCCAAATATGGCCTTGATGTGGAGAATGGCACTTTAAGATAAGATAGCACTTATCTGAAAAATATGCTTTTCACTGTAATTTAAATTACACATGCCTCTTTTTATCCGTATATTTATTTGAGCCGTATCAGATTAAACAGTATAGACATTACATTTCCTCTTTATGGCCGATTCCTAAAGCGTTTTATATTCTAAGTAGTTATATTTGTACTGAGGGGAAATAGCTTTTTGACCCTGCTTTTCATTGTTTGGAACTTATTGGTTGTTTTTCAGTTGAAAGCTGTAGCCTCAAAACTTTTGTGGGAGTAGTTGAAGGTCAGAAACTTTAATATTTGCAATGAAGTCACTTTAGGCACCTGTAAATCTGAATTGGACCAAAGAATGTGCAGTATGTGAACACACCTGGCGGCACGCTGGTGTAGTGGTTAGCGCTGTCGCTTTGCACCGCCAGGGTCCGGGTTCGATCCTCGGCCAGGCTCGATTCCCGTCTGAGTGTGTGTGTCTGTGCCCTGCGATGGATTGGCACCCTGTCCAGGGTCTACCCTGCCATGTCTCCTGGGATAGGCTCCAGGCCCCCCGTGACCCTGAATACAGGATTGAGCGGTATAGATGATGAGTGAGTGAACACACCTTTTTCTTAGTGTGCAAAGGCCTAGTAGGTTGCAGATTAAAATATTTTAATGTCTAAACCACAGTAGGTCTGTCCTGATTTAGGGTTTTTGACCAAACCCACTTAATCCAAGACCAACAAGCATGCTCAGAGCAATGCTGGTAGATTTGATCTGCTAAAGCATGAAGTTAAATACGGTAATGTGGAGACTGACACATGTTTATATTGGCAATCTTATGCCTGTGCTTGTTAGAGAAAAATGCTGAATGTACACTGTTAATTTCGCTAACACAGACAATTTTAGGGAGTGTGACGACCCACAGCTTGACAACAAATTGCTGTGCACCCCATAGTGAGCACTTATGGAGTATGAGTGGATGAGCAATGCTTTGTTTTCTCAGTCGTAGAGCTGTCACAGATGCTCAGATAATTACAAAAATGTTTGTAGTGCTAGCATATCTGTAACAAAAAAAAAAAAAAAAACATGTGACCAGGAATGAGAGATAGTGATTAAGCTATTGCAAATACAATAATATTACATCTGTAATGTATATGCACAGTCGTGTTAAAATACATTGCAAATACAATATTGCAAATACAATAATATTACATCTGTAATGTATATGCACAGTCGTGTTCAAAAGTTACTCTTTTTATTCCATATGGTTTTGTATAACAGCATAATAAAAATCATCTGATTATAGCAAGTCTTAGTATTTAACAAATACAACCTTAGGCGAACATATAACTTTTTTTACTGTGCATTTTTTTATTTTGCAAAAACTAAGTCAAAGAAAGGAAAAGCATGAGGGCAATACTAAGCGCTAGATTTAAGAGGGTAATTTGCAGCCAGGTGCTGCTAATCATCTGCTCTTGATTAATTGATCATTAGCAGGTGTGCAGACCTCCTATAAAAGCAGCCGTTTTCAGCAGTTTGCTGGTCTGAAGAATTCAGGTGTGTGTTAAGAATCAAAGACATAAGCACTGATCTTAAAGAAGCAATTTGTTGCAGTCTGAAAATGGTTATAAAATGATTTTCAAACAATTTAGAGTTCTATAGTGAGAAAGATTATTCACAAGTGTAAAGCATTTAAGACCGATGCCAGTCTTCCCAGGAGCACACGTATCCCTGCACATTCACCCCAAAGTCAGCAATGTTCAGAAGAATACAAAAAAAAACCCAAGACCCTACAGGCTTCACTGAGAATGTTAGATGTTGAAGTCCATTACAGCACAATTAGAAGAAGAATAAACAATTATGATTTGTTTAGATGTGTTTCCAGGAGAAAGAACGTGGAAGCAGGACTGAGGTTCGCAAAAGTGCATCTGAACAAATCACAAGATTTCTGGAACAATGTCTTATGGACAAATGAGACCAAAGTGGAGTTGTTTGGTCTTAATGCCAAGTGCCATATGTTTTCATCAAACAGCATTTCAGCAGAAATACTTCATACCCACTGTCAAGCATGGCGGTGGAGGGGTGAAGATCTGTGCTTATTTTTCAGTCATGGGACTTTTGCACCTTACAGTTACTGATTTGACTATAAACCCCTTTGTAGAGTAAACTAGAACTAAATGTGTCCGACAGCTACAGTAGGGCTTGGTTGAAATTGAACAGGACACTGATCTGAAGCACGCTAGTAAATCTACAGACCTCAACCGAAATGAAATGCTGTGGTGGGACCTTAAGAGAGCTGTCCATATGCATATTTCCAAAAAGACCATCCCCGGAAATAAAGACCAAAACTTACAGGTATACCTCTGTTGCAGAGGGGACGTTCATTTGGATTTACCAGCCTCAGAAATCACAGATTACCACAGAAAGCAGCACATTACATAAGTTACTACTTTTCAGGTGGAAAAAAAATCTAAATGGTAGATTTTGCATGCAAAAAAAGTAGCAGGTGCAACTGTCAAAGTCCTCAGAAGAACTGGGGTTCTGCACGATGATCATTTAAACTTCATTAGCTCACTCTCTCACTCACTCATCATCTGTACCGCTTAATCCTGTATTCAGGGTCACGGGGGGCCTGGAGCCTATCCCAGGAGGCTTAGGGCACATGGCAGGGTACACCCTGGACAGGGTGCCAATCCATCACAGGGCACACAGACACACACACATACACTCACTCACACACTACGGGCAATTTGGGAACGCCAATTAGCCTAACCTACATGTCTTTGGACTGTGGGAGGAAACCGGAGTACTCGGAGGAAACCCACCAAGCAATGGGAGAACATGCAAACTCCATGCACACAGAGACGGGAATCGAGCCTGACTTTATTAGCTAATCTCTTTTAAAAAACTGCACATATTGTACCAGAGATTAAAGGGTCCTTAAAGCATTGTCACACCAAATACAGACTTTGTTTCATTAATTACTGTTTATATATATATATAAATAAATTTATAAAGACATCCTTGCTCTACAGCAGTTATTTGCATGTGCCTAAGAATTTTGCAGCCACATAATCTAAATGGCTTTACTTTTATAATGATAATTAGGAGAGATGTTTATAAATTCATATTTGACTCTTTAAGAAAACTTTTTTTTTTAATAACACAAGCACAAACAGGAGCTGTTCGATCATGCTGATGGTAGATTAGTTTTCGGTAGTTTCATGTTTGTCAGTACAGGCTATTACCTAGTGAAAAATGGCATAATTATAAAACCGGTTTTGGCGTCAGAATACAGACATTAGTTAGATGTAATTCTATGATGTCCATTTAAATCAGTCCTTCTCATGAACAGATGATTTGATTTTTTTTTCTTCCATTATAGCCTTCATACAGTGATTTGCTCTATGTCATGATAAAAACTACTAGGTGACTGACCGAACATAAAGAAAAGCTTATTGAGTGTTTTGTGGGTTCACTCACATGTAAGAGCCTTCAGCATATACAGTAGTGTCTACATTTGATAATTCTCTACGTCTATATGGCTTACAGTACATACAGTGATTATGGCATCAAATTAGCTTTTAAGACAATATGTAATTCTAGTTCTTTTTTGTTTGTTCATGGATAAAGAACCATAGAAGTAAGGCAAAACAGGTAGTAAAACATACAGCAGGATTATTTATACTTTGCTTGAAGAGAGGAAAATATTGAGTCTTACTAACACACTGACTTTATACCACTGCATTATGTTATGTATAAACCTTCATGAAGGGCTGAGTATAAAAATCCGACAAGAGCTTGTGGGGACAGAACACACACACACACACACACACACACACACACACACACACACACACACACACACACAACACACAAACACACACACACATGAAAAAAAGAAAGAAAAAAGAAAAACCCTCCACAGTGGACAGGGAAGGACCTGACAAATAACTGCTGTGTGTACTTATGAAGCCTGACTGAAAGTCCACTGATCAGCAGCACAGACAGAGGGAGAGAAACAGAGAAGCTGTGAACACAGAGGATGTGGCACAGAATGTCAAATAGCAGTGTGTGAAAGTGAGCACTCACCTGATCCCATGTGTGCTGAAGCAGAACAAGGCGCTTGGACTGATGGAATGACTGCCTTATACTGAACACCACCCAGAAAACCTAGAAATTCCAATAGCTAGAAAATTATAAGTTGTGTTTAAACTTTAGGATTTTAACTGCTTGTTTGATAGAACGATGACCGCGAAGACAACACACTGTAAATGTAATCCTGAACCAAATTAGAATCTAAGTAGTCCCATCTCACAGAAAAGCCAGTGTAACACAAAAGTCAATGCTGACCATGTATCAGGACATCCAGTGCATCACAGCCTGCTACGTACAGTATGGGACTTAGCAAGCAAAGAGTTCAGGGTTGTTGATCCAGCTTCCAACATCTCCAGACATCAACCGTGCAACCATGGAATGCACCTGATGATAAACAAGTCCAATCCACGAAAGCTCCACCTCGCTACCCACAGCACCCGAAGGATCCGCTGCTAAGGTCCTGGTGCCAGACACCACAGCACACCACCACCAGAGGTCATGTGGTGTCATGTCCAGAGGGGCCAGAACTGCTCTGGTCGAACAAGAAGAATATACACAATATTGGACTTTAAAGCATTTTAATATTTTGGCTCAAAATTCATCACTGGTTTTCCCAAAAAAATCTGTATATATATTTCATACTTTTTATATACTATACTATACTATACTATACTATACTATACTGTAAGGTTTGTGGACACTTGACCTTCACATCTCATCTTCAAAGGGGTTCAGCCAGGTCAAGGTCAACACTCTCTGCAGACCACTCACGTTCTTCCAGACCACCTTTGGCAAGCCATGTCTTCATGGAACTGCCATGCTGGAACGTTTGGGCTACTTAGCTCCAGTGAAGGAAACTGTAATGTTTCAGCATACAATTAATTAATTAATTCCTACTTGGTGGCAGCAGAACCACATGCATGTAGACATGGGTGTAATAATAAGATGCTAATTTAATACAGTTAAATTAAACTTTATTTGTATAGCACTTTTAGCAACAGTGATTTACATAGTTAAAAAATATTAATAGACATTAGAAAAATGTAAGGAAAAAGCATAAATTATAATGAACTTTTTTGTCCCTCAAATCTCACTCACACAACGTTCTTTTTGACGTTGTAGATGTTTTTGAGATTTCACTTCCTTGTACTTCAGCCTAAAAGGTTACAATTATTATATGTTCCTGGACATTTTTCCTGATTTGATTCAAGAGTCTTGAACAGTGATGAAAATCTCTCTGATGTTAGCAACTTACTGGAAGCTGCAATTTAAGAAGAGCACTACTGCATTAATATTAATAACTAAATAAGTAATAGTTCCATTTCCTGTCTTCACATCTTTTAGAGTTCATTTAAGTTCAGCCCTGGTTAATACTATGCAGACGGTGAACATTGAAAATTGCAGAGTAGGAGTGCTTGAAGAAAGCCAACAGAGGGGACTGCAGGTTCGGGGCAAGCCAGTGAACTCAGAGCTCAAGGGATCAGACTGAACACAGATGGTATGACTCCTACACATCCACTCTTTCCATCTCACTAGAGAGCATCTGTGAATTCACTGGTACGATACCGGGTCGAAGACTACGTTCTGCAGAGCAAAGCCGCCTTACAGTTACTTCAGCTTATGTAATGGGTTTCTAACTTCTATATGAACATTTTAGTAAATACTGTATACTGTACTGTATGTTGGCAGTTTTATGGCAGTCAATGTCATGTGAAGTGCTCAGGTCAGAAGTTCAGCGGTGGATATCATTGTCAGTCACTAGGAAAGCTGTTGTAGTTCATTCATTGATTTATTTATTTTTCTTTTCCCTGCTGGGTTAATGTGATGCCATCAGGGTAAGAAGGTCAGCCCAGACTTTTCTACCCTGGCAACAGATTCCAGCTCCTCTTGGGGTTTTTCTAGACCATCCCAAGCCAATTGTAAGATATAATCTCTCCAAAAGGTCCCTTGTCAGCCCCAGGGTCTTGGTCCAGTGGGACATGCCTGATACAGATTTAGCTGGATTTCTGTAATGTGTCCAGACCGCATTAACTGGCTCCCCTCATTTCGGATGAGACCGTCCTGCAATGTCAAGCTCTTCACCCTATGAGAGAGAGCCCCCAGTAACCTTTTTGAAAAGCATTAACTTGTGATCTTTAGGCTTTTATTCTGTCTTTTTATGAAGCCAAAAATCAGGAGTTACAATAGCTTTTATACTGTAGCTCCTATAGTTATTATAATTAGCCAATTAGTTGTTAAGTGGAATGAGTAAAATTCATACCAAAGAATTGTACGTGTAAAACATGTGATACTCAATCTCAGTACCACTTATCCTGTACAGGGTCAAATGAGGCCTGGGGCCTATCCTACTCTGTGCACTAGGTGGGGGACACCCTAGGTATGCACTCACTCATGAACTATAGGCAATTTTGAAATGCCAGTTAGCCTATTCTGCATGTCTTTAGACTGTGGGAGGAAACGAACCCTCAGTCCTAGAGGTATAATGTGACAGTCCTAAGGGTTGCACTGCCATGTCAGGGAGTTATTCCTTGGCACTGTCGCCCTCGGCTTGTTCATCTTGGGCAATCTGATAATTTTATATTAACATCTTATAATATTTCGTTGCACATTTCAAACTTATTTTCCTTATTTTCTTTTGATCCAGTAAAGTTGCTTTGCAACAAAGACCACTATACGAATCAAACTGATTTGAATTGCATTGAACTACTCCACCCAAGTGCCAATTGTTTCACCAAATTACATATAATGGGACACATTTGTCCCATTTGCACTTGTAATTAGAGTAGTTGGTTAGATTATATTCATAAAAGTTGGATGATCCATGTCTTTTGACGTGCATGAAAATCTCCCAAGAACCTCCAGAAACAGTCAACCCTGTGACTTTCTATCCAAGTTAAAACAGAATGACATTGGATTTTTTTACTGCTAGGGTTTAGGTTTATACTACTGTAGGTGCCTGTCTAACCGAAGCAAGGCCAGTAATGACTTCTTCTTCTTTTTTTCTTCTTCTGACTGTCATGGCCACTGCTACAGTCGTCGTGCCTCGTTTCCTCTACCCGTGGGTATCATCTACTATATACTACACGCTCTGAAAATTGCAGTTTATACCTGTGTTTATGAAATGTCACAAGCCAGAGCAGCACTCATTACCTGCATGACTTTCATTATTTCCCAGCCCATAATTAAGGTGCCTGTGGCATCCAGTGACAGCAGCGTCCTGCTGGGCTGCCAAGGATCCACAGAACTGCAAAAATGAGCCAACAGTGGTGAATAGTTTGTAACAGGATTTTGTTTGTTTCATTGCCCTTCCATGCGCACACACACACACACACACACGCGCGCACACGCACACACACACACGCGCGCACACGCACACACATGCACACACACGCGCGCACACACACACACATGCGCACACGCACACACGCACACACATGCGCGCGCACACACACACACACACACACACACACACACACATGTCCCCTTTGCTCCCACCTCCTCCCCCCCTGTCTTTTTTCTACTAGAAGGCAGGTGACAGCTGAGACAGCTGCCTCCGAGCACAGACGCTCTGATTGATTCGGAATCACTAAACAGCCTTTTCATCACCCTAAAGTGTTGGTCTGATACCCACAGAAAAGCTTAAAGCCCCAGAGACTGGCTACTGTGTGAGAAGGTTATGTATCTCTGGCCTGAGCACAACTACTCGCTATAAAGTCTGCCGGATTAAGGTTTTCTTCATGCGAACGCGAGTGTTCTTTAAGAATGGAACGCTTTGCTATCTAGAACCGAGCCTGTACATGATTGTGTTAGACAGACAAGAGGTCTTTTCTTTCTGTATTTTACCCTGTTGCGGAGCTCTCCCTAATACAGCTGATTATTTAACTTACTCTCTTAGCAAATTCTGGCTTTTCGAATGTTTATCTGTGGATTTGTTTCCATGCCACTGTGTCAGGATTTCATTTACAACAGACCTCCTGCTAAGAGACCTCCTTTTTTTGTTTTGTTTTTCCTCACCAGCACGGCTCTGGTTGTAATCTGTCTTTGTTCGCCAGGTCAGCACCGGGATCAACCGTCCCATTTTGAGGTTTAAACGTTAGCGCATTGCTTTTTAATCTTCTGTCGCACATCTGTCTGAATGTGAAGGATTCCTGTGTTGGTTTTCAATAAGAGCCTGCTGCTCTCCATTTCCCAGAGACATGCTGAATAATTCAAGGACAGCTTGCTTTCTGAAGCAGTGCAGTGTCAGGTCTGGAAAATTGCACCACAGCACGTGCCAGACACACACTCTGCGCAGGCCTGAGGGTAGGATGTCTTCACTTGAGAGCTGAGACAAGATACATTTATCATCATGTTCCACGGTTGTTTTGTGTTTGGTAAAGGGACAGTGGAATAGCACGAGATACTCGTTTTGATGCACAAGAGATGTCTTCCGGTTGCTGCAAAAGAAAATATTATTACTGTATCAAATTTATGTACGAAAAAAAAAAAAACTCTAGAATTCAATAGAACTTTGCTTTCAAGATGCATGTTATTATTTATTTATAGCTCTGCTATGGGACTCTGCAGGCCTCTAGAGAACTCTAGAAAATGTCTAAGACATGCATGTTCTGTTGAACTTTTACTTAGTTTATCAACTTTTTCTTTGAAAAAGAAATGCATTAGTTGTTTAGAATTCTTTCATTCCTACACTGATATCAATTATACACAAGTTACACAAGCGCTCTTCCTGTCCTCGCCAATAATTTAATAATCGTCTGCTTAATCTTTGATGAATTATAGATTCTCTTTAAACCCATACTGTGCATCATATCACTACAGGTGCTGGCAGGAAGCCATTCCTGGCTCTTGTGTGAGTTGCCTGTGAACGTGTTTAGCTTGACTGGTGGGAAGCCTCCGGCCATTTCTTTGTTCACGCAAGTTCTTTCCCACCCGCTCTGTCCCTTTCACATTTTGCTTGTCATTTTTCTTGACAATGGTTCAGAAAAAAGGTTTACCCTGATCTGTATTGTAAAATTAATTTAAGGAAACATTAGTAAAACATCCATGGGCAAAAAAGAAATGTGAATAATAGTAATAATTTTTTTTTAAAAATCCATGTTTATTAAATTGTGTGAGTTTCATCAGCATGGCCTGGGTTTGATTCCCAGTCACGGAACAAACTTCCGACACAAGAGGTCGAACAAACCAGAGCACTCTGGGTTTTGGGCTCAAACCCAAGTAAAGAGGGATAAAACATTTATCATAACCCATGGAGTTCATTATTTAGGAATTATGTGGAGCATTTTTACACAGGTCTGTAAAAGATTGAAAAGACATCAGTATAGAGTTATATTATCTGCATTAACATGAGAGTTTATGCTGTTAACAAAGATCTTAAAGTGGACCAGCATCATCAGTAATCATAATAATAGTGCCTAGTGTGATACAGTATGCATCAGCAATAGATTAAACTACAGTGAAAGTCATGTCAAATGATCACATAGAGAGAAATGCTTCTGATATTTGAGCTTCCTTTGTGCGGATTTGAGCTTAATTTGTTTAGAAGCGCTGCATGGAGCAGTAGTGCAGAGCAGAATTGAAACAGAAAACATTTTGTGAACTACTAGACACTGTGAATTCAGCGGCCTATCTGCTATGTCTGTGTGTGATACTGCAGTTTGTTCCCCATCAATCAAACACTTTTGTATAATGCTCCATCGTGTATGCAACCTGAATAGTAGCATTGTCATCTTATTAATGAATATCGGATTTCTGATCAAATATCAAATCAATCTATCCTATAATTAGAAACTCTCAGTATTCCCGTTGATTTGATTGATTTTCCCATTACCGATATTTATTTAATAGTGATGTGCGAACTATACTTTTCTTTATTATTATTATAAATTATGCAATGTAATTGAGCTTTTTATAGGTCAAATCAATTAATTGAATCACTACATCAGCATGGTAATGATTATAAAATATTTTATCTAGCATTTAATACTTCAAAACCCAAATATCGCTGCCTGAAACAAATCACACAGGAAAAGTTTGTGGTATTGAATTGAATCAAATCAAAAATCGCAAAGCCTAAAAACTGAGAAGAATTGAATCGACAGTCTAACTATAATTTGCAGCTCTAAGATTTAACTACCGATATTATTGCTTGTACATGTATTGTATTGTAGGAATCCAGTGGAAAATGAGCACAAAAAAAAAAATCTAAGATCTTGTTTACCAATACTTCAGTAAGTATTGCATGTTCAAACTTGCTCACAGCATTTTACTCAGCTTAAGCCTGAATCATTCAAGAATCAACCATGTACAATCGCTCGATCTCCCAGCAGAACAATGCAGGCTGACATAAATGTCAATAACAGCGTTTACAAGCCCAGTATAAAAATCCTATTCATTATATGTGTACACAAAATGTTTAAAAAAAAATGACTGCAGGGGTAAACTGGAGGCCCTCAGTGTTGTCAGAATTACTGTATAGGATAAAATAATGTCCTTCGGCTTATAAGCTCTTTTGTTTATCATAAGCTTTAGACCAACAATTTACTGAAACGCTTTTATGGCTT
The DNA here is from genome assembly GCA_011419295.1 of Clarias macrocephalus. Taxonomy (NCBI): domain Eukaryota; kingdom Metazoa; phylum Chordata; class Actinopteri; order Siluriformes; family Clariidae; genus Clarias; species Clarias macrocephalus. The sequence continues at coordinate 33,609 of JAAGKR010002080.1, read as the reverse complement.
AATCATTTCATAACATATTGTGTATTAGGGGGGAAAAAAATCTAAACCATAACAAGGTTATTTTTGCATTCAATACAATACGGTATTGCAGTTTCATTATTTTCCTGTCAAATCCATAAACAAATGCGTTTCCAGTTGGAGGAAAGTTTTCTGCATTGGAAGAAAAAAAAAAACGTTTTATGAAACAATTATATTCAGCAAGTACATTCTCTCTTAAGGTTTTCACAAAATTTGTTATAATTGAATCAGATTTCAACAATGGAGAATGATTTTGTGAGATGCTATTAGAAACACATATTCAGCTAATTATTTAAATGCCTCTTTTATAGTACAGTATGTAGTTACCGTAAGTTTAGGTCCTATCCAGCTTAACAGTTTTTTTTTTTTTTCCACTAGTGGACATGATGTTCCTTTTTCCAAATTTTTTATTTATTTATTTTTTTTTTTTTTTTGAGTGACATTCCTGCACTGAGGCATAGCTTGACTGGAAGCTAAAAGGAAAGTTTTTATCTGGTCAACCTAAACCTTTTCATTCAGCCACTTTGTCAAAAAGACATTTTAATTTTCTACGTTCCTGTCATCATTTAGGTTGGAAATTGAAAGGTATTTCATATAGCTATACACCACAAATATCATTTTAAATACCTGTAGGCTAATGGAAAGTAGCACTTTAGTTCTTCCAAGCTGCCATCACGTCTCAAGGCTATCAGTAATGAAGGCTTAGAGAGTATTTGAGCTGGATTTCTCCTGCTTAATAGAATGTCATTTTCCTCTTAGCTTGGTGGAGTCCCCTGTATGGCAATTGTTACTTCAACTGCAACTCCATATAAAAGGCCTGCCACTTCAGACACATTCCAATTTGATGCTTGATGCTTAACAAACATATAAGTAGTTGTTAGGTTATTCAAAATAATATAAATATATATGCAGTATTTAGTCCTTATAACTCAAAACATGGTGCATGTTGCTCTTTGGTGCATTACAGCTTTGCAGGTCCAATCTGACAGCATCTGAGCAAGGAACTATACCACGGTTCAATTGCCATGGAAAGCGATTTGACCCTGAATCTGTAGGAACTGAACTAAACATGGCATTATGTTTCAGGTTATGTTTTACAGAATGCTGTTTTGCACCAGTGCTTTTTCTAATATAAATATATTTTTGCCACAACAAAGTCTTGAGCCACCCATATATTTTTTTTCTTATTAAATTAAGTGATGTAATAGATGATGTAATAGATGAAATGAAACCAATGGCAACAAATGTTTTACTGTGACACGCTGCAAAGTGCCTAAAGATCTATTTTAAAATTTTTATTTAAAAAAATAATAATAATTTATAGTTTAAAATGTTTACGTATTAACCTCAGCAGCAACCTCATTTCCCTTTTTGTCTGTTCCAACTACTCAGCATTCAGTATCAGCAGTATACTAATCACCATCCCGACCATCTGTCATCATCTGCACCTGTTTATCACTGGTTCATGTCTTATGTTGGAGGTTTTTTTTAATAAATTTTTTTTATGCCTGAATGATTCATAGGTTGGCGGCACGGTGATGTAGTGGTTAGCACTGCCGCCTTGCACCGCCAGGGTTGGGGTTCGATCCGCGGCCAGGCTCGATTCCTGTCTCAGTGTGCATGGAGTTTGCATGTTCTTGGTGGGTTTCCTCCGGGTACTCCGGTTTCCTCCCACAGTCCAAAGACATGCAGATTAGGCTAATTGGTGTTCCCAAATTGCCCGTAGTGTGTGAATGAGTGAGTGAGTGTATGTGTGTGTCTGTGCCCTGCGATGGATTGGCACTCTGTCCAGGGTGTACCATGCCATGTGCTTTAAGTCTCCTGGGATAGGCTCCAGTCCCCCCGCGACCCAGAATACAGGATAAATTGGTAAGAAGGTGAGTGATGAGAGACTGATTCATGGGTCACTGTGAAACTTAAGAAACCAAAAAACAATATTCATCAGAAACTGGTCAGGTACAGGAACTGGACTAAAAATGTGAGCCAGAAACCTGCCAAAAATGAGAGCAAAAAATAAAACCTCCTGGAGAACTATATTAAAAATACAAGAAAGTCTGACTCTTTGGAAGCAAAAATATGAAGAAATGAGGTGTGTCTCATGACCTTTGCTCAGTGTATTCCCCTACACACACCCCACAGACACTGTTTTTTTATCCACTTGAACCAGTGCAGTGAACCAAATATATCAGTTTCTCAGTCACCGTAACAAATGATTCCACGTCCACTTTCACTTTTTAGTTATTTGTACACTGTTCAGCTGGGTCTCCGGTGTGTGGACGAACGGAAAAACAAATGTGAGAACTAAAATTCCTTACTCTTTGTCCAAGCCAATTACATTTTTCACCTATTGTGACCTGATATACTAAGAGAATACCTTCTCCTGCATGGTGCCCAGCTCCGCTGTGTTCTGGCGGGGCATGTTTTTGCATTAGTTCATTTACAGTACATGGACACTAAAACGAACAGTATTTTTCGAAGGAGAGGTAAATGTATATAAATATACTGTATAGAGTTTGAGGTATGAAAATGCATTATCTGAGAGGTATTTGAGCTAAAGTGTTAAGACCCTTTAGGAGACCTGAGACCTACAGTATGTTAACTTGTTAAAAAAATGTAAGACTTTATAATAAGCTTATAGGATGTGATCAGTTTTGTGAGGCCGTGATCGCACAAATATTAAGACTTAGCGATATTTTGGTCTGTTTTTCCTTGTTGTCGGCTCTGGCCTATTTTAAAATTTCAAAGCTACAGTAAGGTCAATCCCAGCTTCATTTTTTGCACACACACACACACACACACACACACACACACATATATATATATATATATA
>JAAGKR010002080.1:0-30741 GCA_011419295.1 Clarias macrocephalus | reverse complement strand
ATATATATATATATATATATATATATATATATATATATATATATATATATATATATGTGTATATATATGTGTATATATATATATATACACACACACACACACACACACACACACACACACACACACACACACAGGTTTTCTGTACACCTTTAAAGAAATAGATTTGGAAGAAAATAACTAAATCCAGTGGTCAGTGATTTAAAAAAAAAAAAAAAAGTCATTACAGTTGGTTTATTGGACACACTCTTTCTGACCTCTTCCCAAGCCAGGAAATGAACCGCTTCTCCCCTGTTTTTGCTGACATTTTGTCGCTCTCATATCCACACACTTGCTGGAAGGTTAAAGTGGCATTTCTCCTCAGGTGGCTACACTGTGACAGCGCAAGCTACTGAAGCAGTTGATAAGGCAGCTAGTAGGCAGGCAGCGAAGCCTTTTTATCTCTCTCTTGTGCTTTACTCGAGTCTTTAGCTTCAATTAAACTGACCTTGAGTGGAAAACCTAGCCGTCCTAATGCTCTATTTACCCAGGCGGATTTACCCGTATTCCCTACACATCCATCTCTCTGCTCTCGTGCCTTCCTCCGCAGCCTCTGCGCACACCTCTCACTTATACACTATATCTTTCTTTTTTTTTCCCCGCATTTCTTTTCTGTTTGTTCTCGGCTCTTTCATAAGTCCGTTCTTCATACTTAGCAAACATTAAGAGCCCAGTGTTGGAGGAGAGACAGGAAAAGGAAGAGCCGCTCTTCCTGCACTTTATTAATGGATTTTGTGGCTGTGGTTTGCTTCTGTCTGCGCTCTTTTCGTTATGATCTTATTGTCATCTCTCAGGTTATAACTGCTCTTGATGGATTGTGGTTTACCATCTTTTTTATTCTATTGCTTAAATCATCTTGATCTCCATTTTTGTGAAATCATAACATATTTATATATATATAAGACCATTTTGGAGTTTATCCTAAGAGCGCTGAGGTACTGTATGATGGGATAAATATCCTTGACGTGATACCAGTCCACTGCATTGCACATATTCATACCTAGAGGCAATTTAAAATCACCCGTCGATCCAACAGCATGTTTTTGGAGGATGCAAGCAGTTGGAGCACCCAGAGGAAACCCACAAAAACATGAACAGAACCAGCTTCTCTACATAGACCGTATCCTGATCATCACCCCATACGTGGGCTCTCCCCTAAGATTTGCCACAAAGTTTAAAGCACAGAATCGTCTTTTTTATGTCTTATGATTCCTGTAGCATAAAAATTTCTCTTCACTGGAACGAAGGGCTTCAAAGCTCTTCCAGCATGCTGATGTGAAAGAACTCAAGTGGCCTGCGCGGGCTCTGACCTCAACACTCTGTGCATGCCAGGCCTTCTCCCCTGACATCACCGCCTAACCCGGTTACTAATCTTGCGGCCGAATGCACACGAAACCTCCACAGCCGTGTTCTTTTGAAAAAACTTACCAGAAGAACAGATTTTTTTTTTTAACAGATCATACTGTAGGTATGAAGCTCAGATGTCCAGATCATAAAATGTAAGGGGTTATAATCATGTGAAAGCCATTTGTCATCTACTGACATGAAGACGAGCCAAAAGCTTTCAACACAGCAGGAGAGAGAGAGTCTCCTAGTGGACCTGCTTAAATTAGCTAGCAAATCGTTGTTACAATAAACAAATGCCTCTTTTATCTTTTACAGCAAAATAATGCAGTCACATATTAATGCCATCCATTACCAACATAGACTTGTATTTTCATATTGGAAGAGGAGTTTTTTTTTTTTTTTTTTTTCAGTGGCGTGTGTGATTGCCCTTAACAGAGGGTCATGATTGACAGTCAGTGGCCGAATTCTTTATTATAGCCTGAGATCCATTTTAATATGTGTGCAAGAAGATAATGGAAGAAGAAGCCTATGGATGATGAGTTCACATCTTAATCATTCAGTATAGGCACATTTTAGAGAAAACGCCCCGCAGATATGAATTCATTTTCATTTGCCACAGTTAGTTTGATCCTCATGCGTCCAATGAAGCATTTTACTCAGCTCTTCGACTAAAACACCTGTAAAGAAAGAAACAGGTAATAAAAATAAAATGTAAAAAAAAAAGAGAAAAAATACAAAAGGGTATTTATGTGAGTTTGACAGGGGGTTGTATTATTCAGCTTGTCCAGAGAGAGCCGAGTACATGACGCACTATAGTTCTACCTTTTTTTTGTTTTTTTCACACCCACCTGCAAGACTCATCAGAAAAGAACAAAGCATCTGTTAAGGTCCCCATCTCCACACGCTGCTAATGCACCATTATGGAGTATTCGTCTTCCGGAACAAGTGTCATACAATATTTACACAATTATCCCATTTAATCTTTTCACTGCCCTGCATCCTCTGTCCCACTACGCTTTTAATTCTGCATCCATCTCTCTCCTCCTCAATCTATCTTTCTTCTTCTCACCTCCACTCGTTTGCACTTGCTAATGCACATTCTTGCTGCCCCTCCGTCTTCCGCCAAGGCTTTGAATACCTTGGGTACTTGCAGGCTCTTTTAATCAGATTTAAGACTTTGAGAGTCAATTGTGGCCTATCGCCCTGGGTTTCTGATCTAAATAACATATGAGAGAGCTGGTTGATGTTGACGGATGCGTTCTGACTGCGAACTAGAACGTAAGGATGTCAGATGTGTAATTAATCTAAATCTTGTATGATTGTTAGAACAGGGTTTTGGAGGAGGTAGGGACAAAGCAAACATTACGCCATCATTCAATTCCGGATTAATTTACCGAGAAAGCAGTCAGATCCACGCGAGAGTGCATGTGCTCGGCATGTCAAACAGTTGAGAACTGATGAATGTTGGCAATGTAAACGTAAGGGTTGAGCAGGAGGTCTTGCATAATCGCACATGCACTCTGATTCTGTAGTTCATTGAAGGCCAAACCATTCCTCTTACTCTCAATCAAAGCAGGTAACGTGCTTCTTCATCACACGTCACATCGGCGCCCGCTTTCGGCTGCCAAAAGTGAAATGCGCAAAGGTATTAATCTCGGATGCTGCGAGAAACTCAGCAGAATGGGTGACGGATTACCGAATCGATGATGACTAAAGGTGTTCGTTACGCCACGCTCCGAATGAAGAGCTCTGTTTATGCTTAAGTACACCAGTCACCGGTATGGAGAGGACAGAAGCTGCCGGCTCAATTATACTACTTGGGAATCCTATATGTGGGTGCCATTACTTATTCATTGTGTCCGAAAGAACTGGAAATCAGCGTGAAGGCTTGGTTTGTTAGCATTTAACGATAATGTACTGTAATGCTCTGCTGAGCAGCTGTGAACCGAGACTGACATGGCAATGATCACTGTGTGTTGCCTGATTGTGCATCACTGCAGCATAGGATTTCTTTTATATACAGTACAAGGCAATCGTGTTGGATTTCTATCCATTAGCAAACAGGGAAATGTCAGCCATCTCCTCCTTGCGAGACTGTTTCGTTCAACTTCATCCCCTCTGTCTGTGTTAGATGTGATCTATGGAGAAAACAAGCCCAGGATCAGCTGAGGCTGTCAGTCAGCGGTTTCAGTGCTCACACCTCCTTTTTCACACATACATCTACTGTCACCACACTTAGACTCATATGTATTTACTCAGCCTCTTAATATCTCTCTCAGTCCATCATCCTGCCTCACGGTGACACGCGTATGCGCATTAAAACATGCTGGAGCTGGCCTGTCGGCGGGTGCAGACGGGACAGTGGAGGTAGACAGCTCTTCACCTCCCAAATAAATCCATTAGCACACCACCACAATTTTTTTTATTATCTGTGTCTGAGGTGAAAAAGTATCTAAAGCCTCCCGGTTGCACCAGAGACTCATTTTGTACCGAATCTCAAGTTTAAAAATGCTTTCGGCAGAGCTGAAATCATTTTCATTACCTGCCTAGGACTGTTCAGGTGTAATGGAGTGAAAGAAAATGTCTCTTATAAGACATACATTTTTCGAAAGTTAGAAACAGACTAAAAAAAAAACAATCATCTCGAATCAGGGTCTATAATGTATTAATGTCATAAGATTATTCTCTTTCTCTACATTTCCAGTTGTGTGGCTGTGGACTGCTTGGCGTAGGGATCTGGTTGGCAGTGTCTCAGGGCAGCTTTGCCACCTTCTCGCCCTCCTTCCCCTCCCTCTCCGCTGCAAACCTTGTCATCGCTATAGGCGCCATCGTCATGGTGACTGGCTTCCTTGGTTGCCTGGGTGCCATCAAGGAAAACAAGTGCCTGCTCCTGAGTGTGAGTATATCTCTGACCTCATGCAGGTACACATAAACATACACAGACTCCCACAACACCATCTCTACTGTGTAAAACATCTCTTACTGTGTAAAATGGGAGCGGAAATTGGGAAGTGTGTCTTTCTTTATTTGGGATGTGCTGTACAGTAACTGTATATGAAATGTTATTTTGAACGAAATATGTTGATTAATCAATAGGGGGCGCACGGCTTGTGTGTTCAATGGTTTATCAGGTTCCTTCAGGATCTTTGTTGCTATTAAATAAATAATCTTCTCAGATAATCACAGGCATTGTAATGACACATACAGTATGTACAATGAACAAACTATTCTGAACTTTCTTAAATGTTACAAACCCCAAGACTAAGAAAATCTGATCAAAATGTAGGTAGTTGCTAAAAGAGACATTTTAAAAATATTTTTTCATTCAGTAGGTTTGCAATTTGTGGTGCTTAAATGTTGCCATTCCTCTCTAATCCTACAGGTGGCACACTTTAAACTATTCACACCGTAGCAGGCAGCACACATCCTGTACTGTATATTATTATGATCAAATTATTTGCAATTTTTGTTTAGAACTGTAACAAAATCGATAATTTACATTTTATTGAATCATGATGTTTATGAAATGAAGATACTAACAGGATCACAATAGAAATTGTAGAATTGGCATGCACGTATCCTGATATCATATCGGCTGGACCCGGGTGAGTCCCATGCTTAGTACTGTATAGCTCTGATAAGCAAGAAATAGTTTTAAGTGATTGTGCAAATAAGCTAGCCGACTTTCTTTAAATAAAAATGTCAGAAAGCTTCACAAAGCATCTTGCTCAACTCGTTTGATGTAGCTGAGGTTGAGGAACTGTATACATTAAATAAGCCTCTGCAAATTCTAGCTTGAATGAACAATGACTTGTTTTCAGCAGCCTTCTTTTTTTTCAATGTTTTTGGGGTCATTGCATGGGATGGATAGGTTTTAAAAGATAAATTAATTAATCTGGTTCAGGCAACACCAACTTCTGCTCTAAATTTTAGTTTAGGATCTGAATAGATACCGATATAGGCATTATGTTACACCCCCAGTCTTTCTCCAGCTCATCAATCCATTTTAGGAGAATATTTGCTCCAGGCCTGATGTGATTCAGTGTTTATTTTCTCCAACTGAGTAGCTTTTGCTTATAAGCAGACTAGAGCAAAAAGAGCCTGTCCATAACTCTGCAGGCTTCTGGGAGAGAAACCACTGAGCCATCTCCTATCAAATATTGCCCTTCTAATCTGGCAGCAAGTGTTTACTACTGGGTTTCTCAGCCCTTTATGTCACTCACTTAATCATGTAATGTCTCTCATACTATTTCCCTCTCCCTTATGCCCTTTCTCACATTTTATTAAGCACAAGTACAAAGCTATTATCACTTTTTAATAGCCCTGGTCACAGTTTAATTTCAGGAGCTTGTCACACACACAGGACTTTTGTGATTTACAAGCCTGAATAATACATTTGGTCAAGATAATATTGTATTCTAAGGCTTCATTCATGCTTGAGTATTTTATTTATTTTTATTTATTTATTTATTTATTTTTGAGTATCTGAATTGTATTGGAGCAGTGGGGAAGACGTGGTAACATGATGATGCATTAAAACCCAAATTCTAAACTATTTGAACATCTGGCATTAAACAGAAGGAGCATTTCACACAAAGCGCCTTGGTCTACGAATCATGGCAGTGCATGTAATGTATGAAGTGAGAGACTCAACTCACACTGCATTTCATATATTTTAATACCATTTTCTCAGTGGACAAGCCAGTGTGATTAAGTGTGCTTACTAGACGAAGCTGATGTTGATTTAAATTAGCTGACCTTTCCAGCAGCCAGCTTATTAGGTAGACCCATCTTGTCTACGCACTTATTATCCATTTGATCAGGCGCACATGACATATAGTGACATCTGTAGGTGTACAAGTACAGAATGTGGCCTTTGTACCCCGTGTCCTTTAGTGGGAGCGGATATTATTTGGCTAATGGGCTGTTGTTGGTTAGAATTTTCTGGGTGGTGAAGAGTTTCTCGATCCAGCAGTGATATTGTTTAAAGTCCCAGCAACACTCCAGTGCCCATTAAACACTACGCTAGTGTCACTGCCGCATTAAGAATGTGTTATTTGGTTGATAAACCATTCATTACAGGTCCTGTGGTGAGCTTTCTCCATTGATGAACAGACTAAGTGTGGTTGGCAGGCACCAAATGGGATGTAGATAAAGCAGCAGTTCCCCTCCAAAAAACAGTCTCTCCCTTTTCTTCAGTGGATAATCTCACTACAATCTCATTTATACTTAGCAGAATGAAAACCGGTTTATCACGGTGTAGTCACGTTCTGCAGGTTTCAAGGACAAATAAAAGATTAGCGCTAGAGTTGATGAGTTGACAGCATTACCCTGTTTCCTTTAACGTACTCAATTTCAGTGTTCAGTTGAAGGCAAAACACGTCTTTAGATCTTTAGCCCCTGCATCTTATTCGACACACACTTGTAAACGTGACATAAGAATCGAGTTTATTTCATCCATTAACAGCCGAATTAGCATTTTCTTTCATTAGCGTCTATGAAATGGACCTAAATCAGGTTGACCCGTGAGTGCAGGAATTCTGTAAACAAACATGTTACAGGCATCCAGCTGGGGTGAAGCTGCTCCTCGCATGCCCTCGACCAGCCACAATCAGCGGGATGATGAATAAGAAGCAAATCAGGCTTCCCGAGTTAATACTTACTGCCTGGCAGCCTCATCTTGTGTAGAAGTCTTCGTAAATATTTAGCAGCGAGAGAGTGAGGGGGAGTCTGCGTGTGTGTGTGTGAGTGTGTTTAGAGGATGATTCATTTGAATAGTACTTCCATTTGAACTGCCTTTTTTGTTTCTTTCAGTCTAAGTGATTTGTCTCTGTTTTTTTTTTCTTTCTTTCTTCTCTCCCTGCAGTTCTTCATCGTCTTGCTGATTATTTTGCTGGCCGAGCTGATTTTGCTTATCCTTTTCTTCACATTCTCTGATAAGGTAAGCCCCATGAAGTGTCTTCCTACAGAGCATCCGCCCTCAAACAACAGTGAAGTCCACAGTCTCACACATAAGGGCTCACAGTCTGTCTGAACATCTTGAGATTAGTGTCAGTCAGCCTGTTGCTCCAGTTGTCCGTCGAGCTTCCCTGCTTCGTCTGCTGTTCATTTCTGAGGTTGGGAACCTTCGAGATTTGCATGCCCGAAATAATTTGCAAAGGTCAAAGATCACCCGGACAATGCAACATAATCCTGAGCAGTTGGTGATGAGTTATCAGAGTTAAGCCGTCTTTTAGAACCTACAGGTGCAGTTTCATGTGATATTTTTTTATTTTTTATTTATTTTTTTTATGTGCCCTAATGGCATCGCAGACAAGATCTGGAATTTACAGTGCGGCACTTTCTAGCCTTTCGACATTAGGATTGCTCATGGATTACTTTCTAGATAAAGGCGCAAGTGTCACGCAACATACACTCGAAATGCACTCCACTGAAGTTCCCCTGCCTCCCGGTGGCTGTTTTTTCAAGCCATGTTATTGTTAATATTGAGAGCAGTTTTCTTTCACATGCTATAAGACTCAGGGACAGTGTTGGACCTCTTGAAGACCTTCTGGGAGGCAATTGTTCATTCACCACACCATCCAGGCTAAAGTAATTCACTTACCCACAATCCCTTTAGAGACGGGGACATGTTTGTCTCAGAGGCACGCTCTGTCAGTGGAAAATACTGTATACCCTACAGCATTATCTCTGCTTCTACGTCATTATGAACTTTACTGTTACCCTGCTCTGTTTTAGTTTTTTTTTATCAGCTGGATCTGCTGTAGCATGGCCACACTGATTTATGGTGATAAATTCACCACTTCTATGGAAAAGCTAAATGTTGTTTTTTAAATATAGTTTTCCTTTGCCTAGTCTCCATGGAACCAGCAATGGAAATAAAACAAGAAGTATTTTAATATATCCAGAACTTTAAAAAAAAAAAAGTTGTTGTTTTAGACATTGGCAAGTGTATACAGCAAGATAATGCCAGGTGAATTGACCGGATATGAGGAAATTACAATGGAAGAATTGTGTCATTGTTTTTCTAGTCTTTCTGATATCAAGACACGTGTGTTACCTGTTACATATGCAACTTGATTTGTTTGTGACTTTAATATTATTTCTTTAACTGTGAAAATACACTCCGTGAGCCTTTATTAGGAACACTTTTGTTCATCATTCATGCAATTATCTACTTAGCCAACAGTGCAATGTATGAAGTCATACAAATACAAGCCAAGAGCTGTGGGTAATGCTCATATTAGTCGCCAGAATATGGAAAAATGTGATCTCAGTGATGTTGACATTGCCATGTTTGTTGATGCCAGATTGGCTGGCTTGAGCATTTCTCCTCAATCTCGATCTCCTGGGATTTTCACACACAAGAGTTTCTAGAGTTTACTTTGAATACTTCAATAAACAAATCCACTTCCAGTAGGTGGCAGCCCTGTGGATGGAAATGTCTTGTTTAAAGGACAGACTAATGAAGCATGACCAGACAGGTTCAAGCAGACAAAATGGCTACAGTAATTTAGATAATCACCCTGTGCAGTGATGGTGAGCAGAAAAGCATCTTGTAATGCACAGCACGCCAAACCTTGAGGACAATGGGCGACAACAGTCAAAGTCCACATCGGGTTCCACTTCCTTCAGCCAAGTACAGAAGGCTGGATACTGACAGAATACTGGATAGTTGAAGACTGGAAAAGCATAGTATGGTTTGGTGAAATTTGATCTCTTGTTGGGCACATGGATGCTGGGGTTAGACTTTTCCAACAACAGCATGAATCCATTGACTCTAGTGTCACCAGGAGGTGGGGGAATAGTATTGGGAACACTTTGAATTGGTAATACAATTCACTCGTGGCTTAAATGTCAGTTTATTTGAGTATTGTTCCTGACCGTGTGCATCCCTTCATCTTCTAATGGCTGCTCCCACATGATACTGCACCTCTTCACACTCAAAAGTCTCAATCTGGTTTCACTAATGTGACATTGGGGTCAGTGGTCTTCACTGGCCTTCCTCGAAACCAGATCTGAATCCATTGGAACACCTTTAGGGATGTGGTTGAAAGAGAAAGTCGGTGCTAAAAAAAAAATGCACATCTATAGGAATAGCATGTCAACATTGACCAAAATCTCAACTGAATATTTCTATCATCTTGTGAAACATGTGTCACAAAGAATTTAAGCAGTTTTGAGAACATAAGGTTGACCTACCAAGTGGTAGTATAGTGTGTAGGGGGGGGGGGTGCACAGCATCACATCAAGATCAAATAAATGAAAAGCAGTTATGCTTATGTTAAGCTATAATGCAGATGATGTTCATATCATGCTCTCAACAAAATGAAAGGTAACATGATAACCATGTGTCTTTTCATTTTATTAGCTTTTAAATGCCACTCGGACGTATTCCCACAAACACCATTCATGCCTTATCGCTCATGTCAGTCATTGATATGATGTCAGACTCTCCCTAGGAAGATCATGATAGATATGATGACTAGAGAAGGTCATATTATAGAAGATAAGATGTGCTGGAAGGATTTGTGAATGCATTCATTTCTTCCCTATCCATTCAGAGGTTTAGCTCTGGCCTCTCTCCAGCCATCAGAGATGTTTTGAATTCATCCCACCATTTGATATCCGAATGACAAGCCGTTTATTCATAATCAAGGCTGAGATAAAGCTAAACTGGTTGCATATAAAAAGGAATTAAAAAAGGAACGATTGATGGCATGCACTATATTTTCAAACTAAAGTGTTTCGTTTACGTTTACGTTTACGTTTACATTTCGTTATAAACACATCCCATTAGCACTGGCAAAAAAAAAGCTGGAGGCAACAAAATGACTGACAATTAGAGTCCCATCTTGCTTATGCTCTCATGGCTGTTGTTCAGTAGTAAGGTGAAGACCCAGGTACAGTCGGGCCCGCATTCTGCTAAACACACTCACTGTGGATTACAGTGTGATATTACACGCGCACACACCCACACATGCAAACGTGACCCTGCGGTGACCCGCCATCTGACTGCAGCAGATGGTGGAGGCCAGGCCCCAGATTAGAGCATCCATCTCTACGTCTCTGACCTCGTTCCAACACGCGTGGCACAGCACCCGGGCCAAATGAAACCATATTAGCTGATTTTAGGAGAAACATGCTAGGGTGGCAGTTTCTGCCACGGGCTCGCAGACAGATGAGGCGTATTACCTGCGCAAGCCTCATACGGCTGTTCGCCCAGAATGGCGCAGGGGTAATGTCTGGGTTAGCAACCCTGTTTAGACACTAATGGTGTGCTGTTAATTTAGAGAAAGCAATTGAATTTCAGAGCATGTAGCCTACACGTATAATATTATGTGCTTCCTCAATAGGTGATATGTACCAGATGCTAATAAGAGCAGAGACCTACAGTAAGTTCTATATTTTATTACAGTTTACAGTTTTTTGTAGACTCAGTGCATCCTGATGTTTGTCACTGATTTGTGCAGGCATCCTGTAGCTCGTGTTCAGAAAGGATTCCGCAAGGTAACTGCTCATATACTTTTGGGAATCTCGTATTGCCTGCATGCTCGTGTTTGTCAGGATAGACTAAAAATAAACACTGGTAAAGATCAGCCACGAGGTCCGGAGCCAAATAAATTATATGCCTAATTATGTGCCATTAGAATAGTGTATCGCCTATGGTGAATTATGTAGAATTAGCGAGAAGCATCCGAGCACCAGAGCGCCTCACGATGTCTCAGTAGGACAAAAAATTGCTGCTATTGTACGGAAATCAGCATAACTTCCATGTCATACTAGACTGAAATTGCAGTTCAAAAGAGAGACATGCTGCAACAGCCAAGCAGGTATTCCACTTTGGTGGATGTAATTAAATTAAAGTTGTGTTCAAATCCCATTGCAAGCAACGGCGCCAAGGCATTTGATACTGTATGTGGGCATTTTCTCATTTGGTCTGAATAGTTAAGTCTAATAGCTAGGAGCTATTCTGGGCTTGTTTTATGTTTGCTTCGTTTTTTCACACAGACAAATTCCTACCAAACTGCTAATTGCCCGTACAGTTTTGTACACCAGTTCCACTCTGTGTGCTGTTTCACTGAATGCATCGTTTTAATGTTCCCAGCAATGATTAATTATTCATGTATTTACTGTATATTATTCCTACATTTTCTGTTCTGTTGACCGATTAGGTGAAGCCTTTCAAAGGCTCTCATTTCTATATTAAAATAATGTAATGTTCTTGTAAGGTATAGCCATTAAACTTTTTTAGTTTCTTTTGCTTAATAGCTCTTGAAGGCATTCTTTCTCAGCTCACAGCAGACCAGCTCCCAACATGAAGAAACCTCAGATAGTAACTAAGTTGAACCAATTGACTCTCGACCACGACCACAGATTGCTTTCAGACACGGTAACACAAATGAAACAAAGATAACAGCTTTCAAGTGGAAAAGTGATTAGTGTTCTGGACAGCTTTTCCACTTGACCAAGCATCTTTAACTCTTAGAACAAGTGAAATGTGAGTTTGAAAAAAAAGAAAAGGCATGTGAAATTCCCTTGATCTTAATCTCTTTTGATATACTCTTTAGATATATTTGACATTTACCTCACTGTAAAAAGGGATCTTAACTTATATAATATGGAATATTAATTGGAAATATCATACTATAGTACATGCATGGACCAACAATAACATTTAAACACAAAACATTATGTCCGATTTTGTGTACGTTGCCCTCGTGCCGCCAAGAAGAGCTTGTGCTTTGGTATCTGGCACCAGGTCGTTAGTGACGGATGCTTTGGTTGCTGTTGGTTGTGGGGTCGGGTCTTTTCCAGGGATTGGAATTGTTTGTCTGGTGCATCCAGTGGGTGAACAATCGGATTGGGATCTGGGTAATTTGGAGAGTAGTTTGTTGACCTTGGGATCTTTGAATACTGGACTGTGCTGCTCTGGTTTTTCTGGTGCCTTTATATCTTGGCGAACGTTGATTTTGTTAGCAGATTAGCTTTACTGTGGGATCAGACTGGATGGGCCAGGCTTTGGTCCCTGCACACACCAGTAATCCTGTCACCAGTTCACCGGTAGATAATTGGTCATCAATATCAGTGTGCTATTAATATGTTATTTGGGGTTGATCGTAGGTAAAGAATGCATTCACAGATTCTGCTAAATGTTTTCGCGAACACAATTTTTTAAAATACTTTTCCTCATTTTCATTCCTGCCATTAGATCAAAGTTTGAATTAAAGACTAATCACATTCCATATTGTATGACAAGGCGGACATTAGCTTGAACTGAACACAGACAGAGACATTATATCAGTCCGGACTCTACTGACCAGCATTCAAAACAATCACACTGTCCAAACACTGCTCAACAAACTCCAACATCTGCACGCCTGTGTGCAAACTGTACCATGAGAAATGAAGACAAAGCAAACACACAACAATCACAAGCAGGTTTCCCGTTCAGCCCGCACACTAGTCTGGACTTCATTTGGTGTGTGTGCTCGAGTTCAGTCTCAACTGGACAGATTTCATTTAAACACTACCAGAGGTCAAGCAAATAAACTCCTAATGATCAATGCATTTGTTCAAGTCAGTAAATTAAGCAATAAATGAACCTTAATTAAAGAAGTCGTATTGTTCTCCCTAAAGTGATACTAAAGAAATGGGCTTCCTGTCATTCCTAGCAAAGTGGACCAAGACGCTCATATTCAAACCATAATGTCACAGTGAGAAGATGCCAAAAGTGCTAATTCAATCTGTGCTGAAAGATGAAAATTCACTGTTTTATATTTAATTACGGCGAAGTTTAATTTTCTAATCTGAAAGAGTTCTATGATTTTTGATTTTCTCTAACAGTGGAACTGATTGAGATTCTTGTTGTAATGTTTTGATTCTAAAATGCTATAATTTTCCATATTAATTGCTTATACACATTATCAAAGGCTAGTATAATAAATGTCTTTTAACAGTTGTTGTTTAACAAACATGTATAAATGTTGATATATGGACAAGTGTTCCATTTCTAACATTTTATGAAATTTCAATGACCGAAAAGTCTGCTCTAATGAGCAGTTCATAACTCAAGCAGGAGCAAACATAGTTCGAGAATGCTCTTTAACATGCAGTATAACCATAAATAGTTAGAAATTATGGTGTGATGTAAAAAATTTTTTATGTAATTATTGGAAAACTAATGGCATAATCAGTAAGCAGGAAAGTTCTCAGTTTTCAGTCCACTTTATGGTGGTAACCAAAAATCCACATTATTTTTGTATAAAACTCTATGTATGAAACATATTGTAATATATAAAACGTTCCTCCATGGTCCATCGTGCATTTATCTTATTAAAGCACAACATACGGTACATAGTTATAGTACTGTGCAAGAACTGAGCCACGCCTCATTTCTTCATATTAAGTTTACATGTAATTAAATTATGTATATTTAATTAAAGAAATGGGAACAAAGCGCCTAAAAAAACAACAATTTTTCAAATTAACAACCTTAGCAGCAACCTCTCGTCTGTCCCAAGCACTCAGTATTCAGCATCACCAGTACATTAATCACCAGCCTGATCATCTGTCATCATCTGCACCTTCTCCTCACTAGTTCATGCTTAAAGTTAGCTAGGATTTTATGCGTGAATGATTCATAGGTCACTGTGTGGCTTAACAAACAAAAAGCATTCCTCTGAAAGTGATCCGATACAGGGATGGGACTTCAAAAGAAGAGCCAGAACAGTCCTTCAGGAAGCCTGGAGAACGAGTCATCAAGAGAACATTAAAAAACAAGAAAGTCTGACTCTTTGGAAGCAAAATCTGAAGAATGAGGGGTGGCTCAAGACTTTTGCACAGTATTGTCCATGTGTCTAGTAAGGAAAAAGAAATAAACACAACAGAGCATGACGTAATAGGAAATTATTAAACAAAATGTTGGCTTCTTTTCAATAACCACACTTGTTCCTTAATAGCTAAAAAGAAGAATATTGCAGTTTATGGTTACAGTTAATGTTGTGGATCATACTTGTATTATCGTAGCCGTAGCCAGTAGTTCTGTCACCAATCATTAAACAAGACAAAAAAGACACTGATGCTAAATGCTAAATGAACTCATATCATTCTTCTGACTGAAAACGTCTTCATATCAACATTTTGCATGTGCATGCTCTGCCATATAAGTTCCTGTGTAAGATGCTGCTAAAAATGATAACGTACTTAAATAAATGCATTTAATATGAATTTTGTATGGAGAAAATTAGGCCATACTTTCTGAAAAATCAGAAAGGAGAATTCAGCAGCACTGTGATCTCATGTATACATCTTTCGCCTCCTCTATGGCTCACTCCAGATTTGTTGCAGCATGTTATTCACAGATATGATACTATAAGTATAATCCTCATGGCTCGAGGCTAATTGTAAATAGGCCATATTAGAGCAGAGCGATTGCGGCGTGCACGCTGGGGTAATTGGGTCGCCTCTGTTCAGTTGTGAAGCAGAAGTCATTATCATGCATTTTAGGCCAGTACTACTATTCAGATCTGCTGCGAGTGCAGTTACAGTGTTCTCTGACAAATATGAACAAGGTGTGTGCAAGAGAGAGCGAGAGAGAGACTCTGTATGCTCTCCTGCCGTAACGCTGCCTCTGTATAATGAGAATAAGAATTGTCTGAGGTTTTCAGGTCTTTCTGTGAGGGAGATTGTTGATGTGTCTCCTCCTCTCATTTTTCTCTCACCTCTCAGCTGAATCAGGTTTGATGGAGCCTGCAGGGTTCACAGCGAGCCAATATACAGCATACAAACACCAGAATATTGTTCCTCCTCTCAGAGTCTCGTATCCTTGTCTCAGAACTGATCGTCATTGTTGGATTTCTGTATTATACTGTTATTAAGTAACTCATTTTATATAGTGATTCAGTTTGAAGTCTGTATCTGGGTTTTTGGAAGAGGACTCATTTGTCAATCCTCTGATTAATTATGATTATTATAAATATGTAAAGTAGGTCAAAACTGGATATATAGTAGTTATAGAATCTGGAAAAGAATGTGCTCAGATCATTAATGAATCATTCGGTGTCACTCCTAAATGATAACTCAAACAAAGCAAACGATGCCATTTTGTGTTATTTTTGTGTTTGATACCTGAGTGGATGGAATAGAATGGAAGCACATAATGTACTGTACAGTATGCAAATTAAAACCCACTGATGAGATATTTATGTTACACAATCCAGTCACAGCAGCCAGTCGTAAGAAGAATGATATCAAATTTTACAGCTCATTTTTATAGCTACATGCTCCGAGTATAAGCATCACTTCAGCATATAATGCTATTAATTATATACAGTACTTTGCGAAATTTCTTCATATTTTACTTCTAAGGAGTCGTGTATTTTTAGTGTAGGCTTGAGAAATAGTTCTCCAGGCTTCCTGCAGGAATTTTTTGTTTTGTTTTTTTGCACAAGGATTCGGCTCTCATTTTCAGTCCAGTCCCTGTACCTGACCAGTTTCAGAGGAACGTTTTTTGTTTAGGCCATACAGTGTCGTATGAATCATTCAAGCATAAAAACATTTAACTTATGGGATGAACCAGTGAGAAACCGGTGCAGATGATGACAGATGATCAGGCCAGTGATAAGTATACTGGTGATGCTGAATCCTGAGTGGTTAGGACAGACAAGGGAGGAAATGAGGCTGCTGCCGTGGTTGTTACATAACCAGCTGTAACTGCATCTTCAGGCACAAGTGGGCTGTAGCAGTAGACCATTTGTTCCCATTTCTTTACCCTAATCTACATAAATCAATTTTAACCAATGTGAAGAAATCATATTTGATGGTGCACTTTTGAGACTTTTGTCTCTAGTTCTAACTGTTGGACGAATGATGGATGTTTATTCCCGGCCTTGTTGCTGTTTAGGTCAGTGAGAATGCCAAGCAGGACCTGAAAGACGGCCTGTCTCTGTACTACTCGGAAAACAACGTCGGTCTGAGGAATGCCTGGAACATCATCCAAGCTGAGGTATGCACATACATATTATACTTCTGATCTGCATTATCAGCACATTGTGTGCACATCTATACAAAAGATCATTATGGATTAGTTGTTTCTGTCCTAAAGGCACCTAAAAGCAAGAACCGGTTCTGTGCATTTGAATTTTAAAAGACCAAAATCACAAGCAACTGGCATCTCCTGACAACTGTTGATTCATGGTTCCTTTTGTAGCAAGTGATTGTTAGACTAGCTGAAGTGAGAAATTACTGGGTACGATAGAAGAAGTAGCGGAGTACTGCAGTCAGGCTTTCTGTCTTATTTCTTCGCCCTTCCATCAGCTGAGTAATGTTGGCTTTGCCATGTATGTCTTTCTCTGCATTGCACAGTGGAAGTGCTGTGGCGTGATTGGGTTTACAGACTGGCACGACGCTCTGAAGGAGAAGGTTGTACCTGACCGCTGCTGCCAGGAGCACTACCAGGACTGCGGCCGCAACGTCACCAACGAGTTCTGGAAGCGGGTGAGTGACCGAGAGGATGTGTGTGTGGGATAATGTGGGTGTGAAACGTGGGATATTTCTTTGGCCAAGTACCAAAGCTTAGTTTTGTAATGAGAATTTTTTTTAATTTTTTTATGTGGCATAATTGGGTAACGATAACAGAGCATCATTTTTGTTATATTATGAACAGCAAGAGCCAAAATGCTTGCCAGACTTTCCTGATTAATTAAAAATCAAGGTAAAAAATAAACAAAATTTTATCTATAAAGCTGCGACTAATAATTTTCTGTAATTTTCCTGGATCGCTATGTTCAAATGAGCTATGAGAACACTTCACATCTATATATATATATATATATATATATAAATATATAGAGGATACAATGGAGTGGCATTGACCATAAAGACTGCACTGTTTCAAACTGACTTTTTTTATTGATTCTTTTAATGATTAATCTCCTGTCTCTTTTTTATAATTAGTTTCATAACACATTCTGTTTCTGCCAAAATGTTATGGTGTAATAAATCTAACATGTAAAAAAAAAAGAAGAAGAAGAAGAAAAAACATCAAAGCGTTTAGAGCTTGCTGAGCTGGTTAATAAACCTGTTGCTATGTGTGATAGTAGGCAGTTAAGCAAGAGGATGGTAGAGTACACAGAGAACCATGCTGAAGTAGAGCTGTGTGTAGGGATCAGCAGTTAAATCCAACAAACTACCTAATTTTCACTGCTAAGCACATGAGCCATGCCACTAGGACAATGTACACCAACGTGCTGTTCGTGTGTCCATTCGCTCAATAGTTCAGGACTGGAGTCTACAGTCTACAGTCTACTGGACCTGAGCCTCCAATAATGAACTGGACTCCATATTAACTTAGACATTGACTGGTATATTGAAATTCCAGCCGCCTAACACACAGTATGACTGCAGATCAATCCCGTTATCTATCCGTTATCACCCAAATGAGGATGGGTTCCCTGTTGAGTCTGATTCCTCTCAAGGTTTCTTCCCGTTGCCATCTGAGGAAGTTGCTCTTCTCCGGGACAGTGTAATCATTTTGATTCATACACATTTTTCATATTTTATACAAATTTCCAGGATTTTCTTTTAACTGTGTAAAGCCAACAATGACGATTGTTACAAATAGAATTGAATTCAATATGTATTGCAGCTTGTCTAATAATAGAAGCTCCACTCTGTCATTTCTACATACTTTAGCAGCATACGTTCACGGATTTATGTTGCATTTTCTGAAAGCACAGCATTTTGTAGATTTTTATCTTTTAGATTGAAGTTTTGGAATGTACATTTTGTGACTAAACCACTAGGATATGCTTATTAATTAACCGTGTTTTAGAATCACAAGGACCGTATTGTCCTTTGAAACCCTGGAACATAGGATTTAAAGGCCAAACTGTTTCACCAGAGAGCCGAATTGAAGACTGCTGAAGGATGAAGAATGAAGGATTTTTTTGTAGACAGATCACTTTATTTATCCCAGAGGGAGATTAACCTATTAGAGCAGCGTGGAAAGTACATAAAAGCCCGTTTTGACCACAAAGGTCAAACTGTTGGCCGGCATCAAGCAAAGAAAACAACTAAGGAAAAGGCTGCAATTACTGCAGTTGGTTTAAGAAATGTTCTGCACATTATTAAAACCTGGAAGGATGGTCCTGAACTGTCAATGTCATGGAAGAAATGTGGTTGGTAAAAAGAAATGGCGATCATTTAAACGCTTGGTGAATCTGCATTGAGAAAAATCAACAGTCAAAACCATACCCATGTTTGATAGTAAAATTAAGAGCATTTAATCACACAATTCATTGAGAACTCACAGGGATTAAACAGCAGTGTGGAAATGAGAGAACCACTTGTTTTTGAGGCTAATCAGAAAAAAAGAGCATAAAATTTGGATTTTGGAGTCCAGATTGACACTATTCCAGAGTAATGGATGCGTCTGGGTAGCACATAAAGCGATGCACTCATTTATCTATAGTGTCCACTGTACAAGTCTCTGGAGGCAGTGTTACGATCTGGGGTTGCTTCAGTTGCTCAGGTCTAGGCTCAGCACTGGTATGTGGCAATAAAATTAAGTCAGCTGATGGTCCGAATGTACTAAATGACCAGGTTTATCACATCAATGCAGCCCTTATCCCACAGGTATATTCCAGGACTCACATTGTGAGTGGTTCTGGGAACATCACATTTGCCAACTTATTACCGCTAAGCAAAGCTCTAATGGTAGTCTGAAAATCTTACACTGTGACACTTCTTCCTTTTTTGACCAGGTAGTGTATTTATATATAATTAGATAAATTCCAGATTAAAGATTGTACAAAATCATCGGGTATTTCTTATGGATATAAGTAGTGAGAAGATAACCTGCAGAGATGGGTGATATACATAAATTCAAAAGAAATCTTTCATATTGCATTTTTTTTTAACTTTATGAAGAAATTTGAAGTGGCATACCGAGTACATGAACAAATAAAAGGCTTTATGATTATTCGTTATCTTAATCCTTGTTGAATCCCATTCTACAAACAAAAGGAAGCAGCTTCAGCTTTTGCGGCTTGACTTATTTAGTGTGCTGGGAAGGATTTGGAGGGCAGAGCGGTTTAAAAGATGGTTTCCGACCCCCTGTTAAGCAAGCTTATTCCCAGAATATTAATTGAGAGAGAGCTGTATCTCATGTGAAACTGGCAGCGATTTCTGTGCTCTGACAATAGCACAGCTGATGTTTTCTCAGCTTTTCTCCAGGGAATCACTTGGGAGTGGATCAGCAGAATAAATGCATTAACAACAAACACTGAACTTAGGTGGTCTAGAACAGTAACACTGACGTGACCCACATATGAAATGTGAACGGACAGTTTTGAATCATGTGGGATATAAATAAAGAATTCACTCATTCATTCATTCAGTTATAATATGAAATTAGATTTTGGTTGTTTCACACTTTTTTTTTCTTTTTTTTTTTAGATTAATGAATGTAGGGAAATTAAATGCACAGAATGTGAAAGCGTCCCTTTATGTCTGAGCAGCTCTAACATCAGCCTGTTTTTAATCCCTTAAATTAGAAAACAGACAGAGGCAATTATGCTTCTAAGTGGAGATGCGTTTTAAACTTTTAAGGATACCGCAAGTCCCTTATCTTTGGCACTTCGCTGACTTTGTATATTGTGTCACTATGGGAAGTCTGGATTTTTCTTTTCCTATTGTTTATTCTGTCCACTATGTCCCGGTATGTCATACAGCCTGTGAATTTGTATTGTATCTCAACTATGTTGGCCTGTCAGAGTGTTTTCTAGCTCTAAGTACACAAGGAATAGACAAGCTCTTTCTCGTTCAAAAGTGCAAGAGCTTTGAGTGTTCAGCTGCTAAATATGTCATGCACATTTTACATCCCCATACAGAGGCCAAACCAAGAAAAGATTTTTTTTTTCTGCGCAGGAATTGCAGACGTCATTATAAATCGATGAAATGTTAAGCCCATCTTTCTTGCTCAGTTAATTATGTAAGCTTCATTTACACACCTACTGTTATACGGCTGTAAGATCATGCAGCAGAGTGTCCAAATGAGCTTGAGAACGCTCACACTAGCAGATCAATATCAGATAAAGATGATGCACAGGAGGGGCCATGCTATGCTTTAAAACCTCTCTATATTTATAAGTTTATTAGATATTAGAAAAGTCAATATTGTGTATGTATGTGTGTTTCCTGCAGGGTTGCTTTGAAAAGGTGGAGGAGTGGTTGGATGATAACAAGCACCTGCTCGGGACTATCGCCATGTGCATCTTGGTTGTCCAGGTAATTGCAATCGTGGCAGTAAGCATGTCTGTAATATTTGCTAAGGTGCATGAGTGTGTGGTGGTGGTGGTTAGGGGGATGCTGGGTTAGTGTTTAATCTCCCTACACATGCACCTGCATCTGCAGGTTTTTGTCTCCATCTCCCTGGGTGCCAGCTTGGAAGTAATGAGTGTGGTCAGTGGCCGCTGCCTGACCCTGCTGTGCTCAAATGTTACTGTATGAGAAGCAGTTGTACACTCAGTGAGAAATGATGCATTACATGTGTGTTGGGGAGTTACTACAGTAAGATCGACCTTTTTCATATCATACGTTAATCAGTTATATGTTCATATCATAATGTATGTCCTCATGTGTGCCAGATGGAGTATCTTGTAAAGGCACAGTACATAATGTACAGTATGAGGAGTGCATACTCAGGAGCTGCTCACTTTTAACTCCTGTAAAATACACTTATACAGTTATTAGCATACCGCTTAAATTCAGTTAGTGTTAAATCCACTAATCACATTGTATACACTTGTGTGATAAGGAATCACATATTATACACTTTCTGATCTCATCTTATACACACACTGACTACTTTAATAGCACCTCCTATTTTATGTAGTTATCTAATCAGCCCATCATGTGGCAGCAGCACGGTGCAAACAGTCACACAGGTACAGGGTAAGAGCTTTAGTAAATGTTCACATCAAACATCAGAAAATTCTTAGAATTATGACATTTTCTTAGAATTTCCCCTTAGATTTAGGATTAAATCTTAGTTAAGATAAAAAACTATTCACAAAACATCTTAGCCCTAAAAACAGCTCCTAAGGTAAAAATTGTTAAGAGTAGAGAGGAGGACTTTTAAGAGGCTTAAGAGTTTCTATAGCAGAGGACAAAATGGCGGAAAGAAGAAATATTCTCCAAACACTGAACTTAAAGCTAAAAGTAAACACTGCTCTTCTGTCCAATTAGGTTTTCTTGTTGTTTTACTGTACTACCTTTCATCTCTCTTGGATTGTTGACTACATATTATCCAAAAATACAACTAAAATAGACTGTCCTACAATCATGTATATTGGTAAA
The DNA here is from genome assembly GCA_011419295.1 of Clarias macrocephalus. Classification (NCBI taxonomy): domain Eukaryota; kingdom Metazoa; phylum Chordata; class Actinopteri; order Siluriformes; family Clariidae; genus Clarias; species Clarias macrocephalus. The sequence continues at coordinate 8,997 of JAAGKR010002080.1, read as the reverse complement.
AGCTGAGCCATTTTGCTCACATCAATCTGAAATGGATTACAAGTGATAAAATCAGTATGATAAATAAATGTAAGAACTTTAATATAGTAACTAATGTGTGAAGGTTGGTTGCTTCAAAAGTAGACACATTTTCAACATTTGGCTGTTTTAATTAGCTTTAAGATATTTAGCCTATAACAGACACTATGCATAAACTAGCCTGTAGTTATTCTATTATCATATATTCTATTTTCACAAAGAGCACAGAGGTCAGAGTTTTTTTTTTTTGTCAACCAATCACAGTCCGTGAATTGCTGCGTCATCCCTAGCAACGGAGTCAACCACACCTCCTCACTAAGATAAAGGTTTTTGTACCTTCCTTACTAAGAGTTGCTCTAAGAGGTTTTCTAAATCACTTTTAGTCTACGAGTCCCAGCTAGGAACTTTTAGGCTAAGATAGGAGCTCTCTGGGAGGAGCTTTGTGAATACGGGCCCAGATCTTAAACTAAACACTTAGTAATAACATCCTAAAGTACTGTATATGCCCAGTAATCACATCTTACCCCGCCCAGGCAAAAAAAAAAAAAAAATGTCACCACCTGAATTTAAAACAATTAGGTACGAGTGTTCCATTGGATATTTATTTATTTCAGAAGACATATCCTGTGGCCGTGGCAAAGACGTTACCACCAAATATGTTTAAGGAGGGTGAAACCATTGTCTTGCATCAAGAAAAGGAAAGGAGATTGTTGAAACGACTAAAATTGAGTTAAGAATTTAAAAACTCATTGTTAAAAACCCCGGAAAAGTGGCATAGAGAACCATCATCTTGATGAGTGTGATGTCTATGTTTAATAGTGAAAGTAAGAGCATTTCCAGAAGCACAATGTGACGAGGGATTGGGACTAAACTGCTGTGTAGCCTTAACCACTTATCTGTGAGACTAAAAATAAAGAAATACATTTAAAAAATTACTCACTTTGCTAGGGAGCGTTGGAAAATTTGATGAGTTCAGATTGACCCTGTTGGTGTATCAAGGTAAGAAGAGAGGTGAATCAAGAAAAGAAAAGGAGATTGTTGAAACGTTTGGCATCAAACACTAGGCATCATGGGTGCCTTGCATACAAGCCTACAGCAGCAACGTTATGACCGCAGCTTATTTCTTTTGGTCAGGCCTTGGTTCAACAATGCTGAACCTAGACAGTATATGCCCAAAAAAGTTTTTTCGTCAATGGGTTGTTTTTGTTCCCTGATGGCCTGGACATATTCCAAGATGACAATACCAGGATTCATCTGGCTCAAATTGTGAAAGAATCGTTCAGACATTTATTTTCATACTGTACATGGATTGACCACCACAGAGTCTAGACCTTAACCACCCCACTGAGAATCTTTGAAATTTGCTGAGGAAGGCTTTTCGCATTGGGTCGACTCTCCCATCATCAATACAAGATCTAGAAGAGAAATTATTGCAACTATGGACTGAAATAAATATCATGACATTGCATAAGAGTATCGGAACAATGTCACGGCCGTAATCAAAGCACAAGGCGACTCAATGAAATATTATAGCTGGCGTTTTTTTTTTTTTTGGCTGAGGAGTTTATATGCTCAGTAATCAAATACCCTCAGTAATAACATCTGTTATTCTCAGTAATCACATGTGCTTGGTAATTACGTCATATAATGTATACTAAGTAATTACATAAACATAGTAATCACATGTTACTGTATATGTTCAGTAATTCACTCTCTCATTCCTGTAAATATGAACCCTTACCCACTTTTACAACATTGCTATTTATTGCCACGTATGCACGTCTGGTTAGATGCAAACTGGATTTCCTTGTCTTTATTGTCACAGTGCAAAGTACATGTACAAAGTGACAATAAAATCTAATCTAATCACACATTTCATACTAATTTCACAAATTTTCTTCTGACCTCCAGGGTCCGGGTTCAATTCCCTCCTCGGGCTCTGTGTGCATGTTCTCCCCATGCTTGGTGGGTTTCCTCCCACAGTCTAAAGACATGCAAATTAAGCTGATTGGTGTTCCCAAAATTGCCCATAGTGCATGAATGAGCTCGTGGATGTTTTCCGCCTTGTGCCCTAAGTCTCCTGGCATGGGCTCCAGGCACCCTGCGACCCTGTATACAGAATAAAGCAGTATAAATGATGAATGAGTGAGTGAGAGTGAAGTAAATTAAATGAATCTAATCTAATTACATTCACACTGTAGTTTTTTATGCTTAGTAATCACATCTTTTATCAATCTACTCAGTGATCATGGGCACACAGTAATAACATCGTACAGAACTGTATATGTTCATTAATCACATCCTATATGCCCAGCTATCATATACATTTATCCTCTACGCTCAGTAATTACATCTTATATGCTCAGTTATTATGTGCATTCAGTAATCATATCTTAAATGCTCAGTAATCACATCTGATAAAGGTATGCTCTGTAATCACATGTACACAGTAACTATGTATTTATATATGTATTTATAATTACAACACATTTTACACGCCCAGTAACAGTGCTATACAGTATATACTGTACTCAGTAATCACATATCTAACAACCAATAATTACAGCTTATTCATTCAGTAATCACAAGTTACATACGCAGAATTCACATTTTACACAGTAACACTACGTGAATCACTTCAACATTTTTGTAGTAGTAGTAGTAGTAGTACCACATTTTAGAGCACAATGCATCTAAGGGTTACGCAGTGCACTTGGCCTATTGAGGATGAGATCATTGATTTTTCACAGCACAAGTCAGAACACTTTCGTACTGTTTGGTTCAGTTCGCCTGCATTTTGGCAGCTGTCAATACAATGTTTGTTTAGATGTGAGATGTCTGTATCTGCAGTAGCCCAGGCACTGTCCTGTACCTGGGTTTTATTGATGTGATTTTAGAGGGAATACAATTAACTTTAGTTTTACTAAACAAGCCAAATCTATATCCTGCTGCTCTTTGTTTCATGCTGATTTACTGAAATATCAGTTTAAAGTGATCGTACTGTATAGTCTACTGATATACAATTGGGGCTTTGATTAAAGTCAGATCAAATCACGAACGGAAACTTTTTTTTTTCCTGCCTATGGGATGCAGAAGGAAACCTAAAATAAAGCACGCATAATCAAAACGCACGTTGCTACTTTAGTATAATGGCTGCTGTAAGACTGTCGAGTTCGTTTGATGTGTGAATGCGGGACGGTTTGAAATGGAAACTTCAAAGAGCCTGCATGTTCACAGTGCATCTCAATTTTTCCCTGATTGCAATAATGCGTCTCTACATCACACGTTACTTCATCTGAAGGCAGAAAAACAGCGCGAACGCTAAACACTAATGTGCGGGAACACCAGCTTCCTCCCCTGTGATTTGGATAAGGCTTGTTTACAAAGTCTTATATCAGTCAACATTTTATGAACCTTCTATTCAAAGTGCACTGTTCAGCAGCATCCTTTGTGCGTTTGTGCTTTGTGTGTGTTTTTGAGCTGTGCGTAATTGAGCCGTGAGCCGACTGGGTTCTGATCCGTCTGTATTTTGAGCCGTGTGCTGGCTGTGTTCATGCTGTGTGTGTTTGAGATGGCTGACTTTGACCTATAATGATTTGTGTGTGTTTTTAGTGATATGTGTATGAACTCTGTGCTGGCAGTGTTTGACTTGTGTGTAGTGGAACTGTGTGTGTATATTTGAGCAGTGTGTGTATGAAGACTGTCTGAGCTGTTTGTGTTGGAGCTGTGTGCTGTCCGTGTCTGAAATGTCTGTCTTTGATGTATGTGCTGACTGTTGTTGAGGTTTGTGTGTGTTGTGTGTGTGTGTGTGTGTGTGTGTGTGTGTGTGTGTGTGTGTGTGTGTGTGTGTGTGTGTGTGTGTGTGTGTGTGTGTTTGACCTGTGAGTGTTCAATCTATGTATCTTTAATCTATACTATGCATTTTAATTTTGTGTTTTAGTGTTTGGATCTGTTTGAGTTCTGGCTACCTGTATCGCACTCCTCACCTTGTGGATCTGTTATTTGTTTTGCAGCTCCTGGGTATGGCCTTTTCCATGACGTTATTCCATCAGATCCACAGAACAGGGAAGAAGTACAATGCCTAGCCAAGCACCAGGACAGACAGAGGCTTATGGGACTGATTCGGGAAGAAAAGCTCCTTTACGATACCCTAACCTTATCTCCTGTTCTCCCCTGTACAGACATCAGCCATGCGTCCAGTTTCTTCTTCTTTCTCTTCTCTCTCATGATACCACTTATCTGCCAAAGAGATAGAGAGACAGAGAGGAAGGAGTTCAAACTCTTTGGCCAAGAATCCCCATAATGGCTGTTTCCTTTTTTTCGCTACTTCTTTAGAATCTTTTTTGTTTGTTTGTTTTTTTGTATGCTTGGACTAACTAACCACTGCAGGAAGGAGAATATCATGGCAAAAATAAACTGCATCGCTCTACTAATGTATAATTCCCATCCTGCAAGGAAAGGAGAAGATATAAAAGACTAACCATGCCATCTTCCGGGTGGTGTGCTTTTTAAATGTTATTCGCGTATTCAAATTCCCTCGGCAATGAAAATGACGAAGGGTTCCATCCTGGGTGGCCTCGATGGAAAACAGAGTCGTTTCAATGGACGATGATTTTCTTTCTCTTCTTTTTTTTTTTTTTTCTTACCCTAGTCCTTTAATTCTCATCTTTGCGCATCAGAGGAGTGAAGTGTGTTAGCTGAGTCAGCTGAGTAGGACTCTGGGATGCTGAGGATGGTCATAGAGGTGCTTGGTGGTGTTCTAAGTACCGAAATCACAGATATATTTTGAATGATTAGAAAAGGATGCAAGTACGGAAAATTCAAGTGTGGATCGAGTGTTACATGAGGAAGTCAGACAACTGTGGATATTTCTCCTTTTTCCCCACCATGTTAAAATACCCTGATACACATCCATGATGCAATCTGTTTGGTAATTATTTTACATTGTACTGTACATTTTCTGTCTACTTGTGATGATAATCAAAATGTACACATTACAAGGTTGGTTCATCTTTCGCATGTCAACTTTACTGTATAATCAGAGCCATGCAAAGTGTTCAAAGAGACATGTCAATTGTCACTAAAGAAGCAGAACGAGGGTCATGCATCCTTTAGTGTTCCTGTATACCTGAGCTCTTCATCCAATGTGTCCCCCCCCACTCATTCTCATCATCTACTGTATTCATTTCTTTCAAGCATTTTCAAGGCTAGGATGTGCCACAGAGGTTATGGTTGTTTCTATTTCTACTAACATTCCTGTTAGATCAGCTAGTTTTGTATTAAACAGTACCTCTAGTACAGATACAGCTCTAGCAACAAAACCTGTCATCTCTATCTGCTTCTCCTGGAGGAGAGTGAAAGATCAAAGCCAGCGCTTTTAGCTTCGAGTTTTATAGGCTTTAATTGCAGTCCAGTGGAGCGTCAATTATAATGTCGGGACTGCAATTGTTGTTTGACATTCTGGTAAGAAAAGGGTCGTCATCATCCGTCCTTTCCAGCCCAGGACCCAGACAGCATGGCGTTCTCCAAAAGCATTGAAACTTGCAGGTTGTCAAAGAAAAATACCCCAATACAAACAAAAACAACACGGCTCATCTAATCGGGCTTCAGTCGCGGCGGAACAGTACGATGTTCACTGTAGTTTGGAAAAATTGGTTTTCTACAATCAGGGACCAGAGGTGGTCAGCAGTTCAGATTTTCATCCTAGACTTGCAGAAGAATGGCCGGAATTTGTATTCTGCTTGGGGTGAGCGTAGAACCGCTGTCACTATGCATTGCTGCTATGTGAGATGCTGTTTGAGGTTCTTAAGAGCATTAGGACGTGAGGAGAAAGATCAACTATTGCTAAGAAACAGTACAGACTCTAACACAATAACTCCTGCTTACTAACATCTGGTGGATATACTGTAGGGGCTGATTGGGGTTGGCGTGTAGCTGAAATCATCGCAGACGAAAAGCTGCACTAACAGAGGCAAACGGTAACACCGAGCCGTGTCGCACAAGGTTGCTTTCGCCTCAAGTCACGGTTTTATAAGAAACATTAGTAACTTCGAATTTGTGTGCGTTTTTTTTAACGCTTCATAATAAAAGCCGAACTGCTAACATGCTCTGTCTTTTACATGCTGCACTGTTTTCGTCCCCTGATGTTGGTTCGTGAAGGAGTCAGGACATATTTTAGCACTATAATATTGGACCTGTTGGTAATATAAACTCAAATTAGACTTCAGTCCTGCAGCCAGGTTATTAAATTCACTTAAAATGAGGTATGGCATCACTCAAAAATAAAATCAGTATTGTGGCCACAAGCAGACGGAATTTTATAAATCTTGATTTTTAAATAAATTCAATTTATCTTTTATTGCCATGCCAAACCTGGTGTTTCTTTCCTGCATATCATCTCAGTTATAACTATGGATACTATGATGCATGTGTTTAATGACATTGTTGCTTATCTTTTTTTTTTCCTTTGGTTTGCTTTAAAGTACGAAAAAGAAAAGCTTTCTGTAATACTGTAACAATCTAACTGCACAAGGGGAAACAAGTTGCATTACTTTTAAAGCAAGGGTTAACTCATATATATTTTTTTGCATTCTTCTTTGCATTTTTTTTTTTTTTGTATATCAGTTGTCATTTTTGTCTGTTTGTTTTTATTCCATATGCTGTTATCGTTATTGTATTCTGTCATATATTATGTTTCTTTAAATCTGAGTTCAGCACTATGTGGAGAAAATTGGCGTTAATTTTAACACCCGTTCAACTGCCTGGACGTCAAGTCTGTAGAGTGAATTCTGATTCTGTTGGGTTTTCACGTCCGAGAGCGTTTATGATTGAGTGATACTTGCTGCACGTTCAAAAAGAGACGACAAGTGACTATATTTTCTAGTTTGGCATTCATGAGTGTACAATATGATTTGAAGCCAATTTGTTTTTTTGTTTTTTTGTTTTCTAAAAGAAGTCTCTTTACTGAGCTGTTCTTCACACTGTGCTAAGCTCAATATGTAGTTACTGTAGTTCATCATCATCTGATCGCTTTACGATTATTTCTGGCTTAACAGAGAAATACTGCACAAACAGTTTGGCTTTTCTGATTGTACATTTTGTACGTTGCCGTTGAAACTAATTTTATATGCATTTCGCTGGTTTTTTTTTTTTTTTTTTTTTTTTACTTGTCATTTTGAGAGTATTAGGAAACTCTGCTTCGTCCGTGTTGCTGTTTTGTGTTCATACAGTATGTGATAAAGCATAATATCTACAGTTCAAAGTAATCATTATAAAACGTATAAATCCATATGTTCTACTCTTTCTTTTGAAACACTGCCAATAAATGACTAATTTGGTTAGAAATAAGGGATTTGGACAACTCATTTCTGCCATATCTATATTTTTGTATTAATGTCCTGACCCAGCGCTAGGCTACAGTATGTATCAGAGTTGAAATTTATTCTCCCGAGTCAGGTTTTTAATGTCATGGTGTCTTGGCACTTCTCATTTCACGCCAACCCAAATTTTGTCCTGTGAAGGTTTTGCTACTTGTAAAGCACTATAAATATCTATGTTAGGTGGTGCACTAAATGTCATTCGTTAAATCCTAGTATTTTTTAAATAAAGGAAAGTGTGTCGCAGAATCCTGTCATGATGTAGTCATTTCTATTTAATGAATATTCCATCCAAGTGTGATTATGCATGCCAAAACCTTTCAACGAAGTGACACATTGAAAGTGACGCATGATGCAATATTTCCAATTTATCATTCAGCCACCTTTCCCTTCCTTCCTTTCTCATACACCATATGGAGCGATCCACATGCTAGCTTGTGCCTGCGGTTTGATCTACAGGTTTCCTGTAGCTGACGATAGGGTTTGTGTCATCGGCAGAAACTCATGCTGTCCACTTTGAGATTAGCTTCAATTTGACTTTCAATCGCTAGCTTTGCTAGCCTCATTACCTATCACTTTCGACAGCTGTGATTAAGACGCTCTGCCAACTCAACTCAACATGTAATTTGCTTCTAATCTCCAAACAGAGTGTTAAAACCAGAATGGCTAAAAGTCAAAAGGACTATTCATGTGACACTTGATGATTCCATGGTGCAATACCCATCACTGATGGCTCCAGAAAGCTTCAGGGAGGCAGGGGGACCTATACATCAGGACCATATCATGGAACTCCAACACCAATGAGATGAACATGTCCCTGAAGGAAAAGTCTGGAGAGGGGAACCTTATTGTCTTATTTTCTTAAATTGGCTCTAGAAAGAAAAGAATGTTCAAATATGGTCCAAATGATGCTAGCAAAGTTTCAATCTGCTTGGGGGTTGTCCTGCTAAGCCAGAGATATTAAGCATGAAACTTACCTTACAGACCCTTATATAGGCTGCTGAGCGGTGCAGAGGCACAGGCGAACTGGGAGGGAAAAAAATCACAACGCATTAATCATATAAAAATGAAAACTTCAAACCCTCTTTCAAGACACTGCTATGGCTGGGTCACTTGGACGATGTAAGGACATACTGTATAGCTACATTAATCTCCATTCACTGATGGCTGGATGATTCCGCAGCATCACATAAGGTCGAACTGTAAAGGGAACTAGAACCTACAGTAGCTGGGTAGCAGTATGCACCGTACGATTCTGTTTAGAAAGGATCAATGTTCCTCTGTGTAGTGGATGTCCTCACCATCCACCATGGCCACTGTATTCTTATAAGTAATCTTTGTAACTGCTACTTCAGTATTACCCATGCATGTGTTCCCTAACTTTAGTTCATCACATTATAAGTCCTGTTCATCATGACATTTCTGGCATTTATATTACACAGGTGATTCTTAGCCACCGGTGGTGTGCAAGTATTGAATTGAATACTAATTAAGTGCCATTTGGAAGCAACGATAACCCGGGGAGATGTTGGCAAGAAATTCTCAGGGAGAGAAGGCTATACGAGTCGCTTAATGGCTTTGTTAAAAGGGCCTTGGCATAAGT
>JAAGKR010002079.1:22762-104495 GCA_011419295.1 Clarias macrocephalus | reverse complement strand
AGTCACAAAAACCATCAAGCGCTACAAAGAAACTGGCTCACATGCGGACCGCCACAGGAAAGGAAGACCAAGAGTCACCTCTGCTGCGGAGGATAAGTTCATCCGAGTCACCAGCCTCAGAAATCGCAGGTTAACAGCAGCTCAGATCAGAGAGCAGGTCAATGCCACACAGAGTTCTAGCAGCAGACACGTCTCTAGAACAACTGTTAAGAGGAGACTGTGTGAATCAGGCCTTCATGGTAGAATATCTGCTAGGAAACCACTGCTAAGGACAGGCAACAAGCAGAAGAGACGCGTTTGGGCTAAAGAACACAATAAAGAACACAATAAAGAAAACTCTTTGAATGAGAAGGTGTGTCCAAACTTTTGGTCTGTACTGTACATAGTTTAGATCCTATTCTGATATGAGAAAAAACAAAATAAAATGAAACCTCGTGCTCCAAATTTGTACAATCATTCTGCCCCATAAAATGATCTCGTTTTAACAAATAATTGCAAGTCCAATATTGCTTTGACATTCATGTTCATGATTGGTCTCTGACTGCAACTGTATGTACAGTATGGAGATTTTTGGGACACCTTGTGTATTTAGAACAGCCAGCAGCCCTGATCAAATATTTGTGCTATATACAGCATAATCAGAAATGCTAGATGATGTAAGAAATAATAAAACAAACACCAAATTCAAGCCACATCGGTCTAAGATTGGATTCCTGATATACATCTTTTCATACTGGGCTTATTCCTGTTCTCGGAATTGCCACATCGGATGAATTGCTCTGCAAGTTATTGTCGCAGGTTTCACCCACCCATGTCTTGAGGCTTGGCTCTGGCACTGTGGGCAGCCTGCATCTACAGTGGCTAGAAACATTTTTATGTGCAAGGCTTGACCTTTTCATGCTAGACAGTGGCAACCCGGCGGTGACAGGACTCGAACTCCTGATCCTCCAATCGACAACCCAGAGTCTCAACGGCCTGAGCCACCAATGCCCCAATCCTCACAATATGACTAATAAAAGACTGTGAAGACTTTAAACATCCACTAGACAGAAAGATCAACTGGTCTACCCTCTTACACCGCGGGAAACGATGAAGCTCGTACTTTGACTGTCATGGATTCCCTTGGTGCGCTGTGGTTCCCATGGCAACGTTCGACATGTACTTTAGTTTCGATTTATGTTTTTGTTCTGTCTTTGCCCTTTCATCCTGTCATTGGTTTGTTACACTGTTTGGGTTAGCACTTAGTCAGTTTGTCGGGGTGTACCCTGTTGTGTCTTGCACTCATTTCAAAGTCCTATCATGCGTTACTCCATGCAGTTCTTCTAGCTTAGTTTTCCTCTTTTAATATGTCTTGTTTGCTAGGCTTGACCTTTTCATCTTGATCATGTTTAGGGGATTGTATTAACATTGTTAACTCTTCCTTTGTCCTGACCCGTGCTTTGATTATGATTGCTGGATTCAGTGCCTAGTATGTGCACTCTGCTCCCTGCATGTTACAGGGTTATTTGTTTCCCATATTTTCTTTAAAAAGGGATCTTATAGAAAAAACGGAGGTAAACATCCTGTAGTGTACGTCAGATTTAGAGTACAGGCTGGATCAAGGTTCTTTTGGCAATACAGAGAAACATCAAACACTCTTGACGTGGCATGGAGCTCCATTAACGGCTCATTCTGGCTTACAAAGCTGACCTTGGGATACGCACACTTTCTTTTGTCCCCTCTTTCTCTCTCTCTCACACACACACACACACACACACACACACACACACACACACACACACACACACACACACACACACACACACACACACACATTGCAACATACCTATGTTTGACATAGTTCTATATGTTCTTCTTTTGCATTTCCTTTATGTGTGAGTGTATATGTGTACGTGAGTGAGAAAGAGATAGAGATAGATAGTGAAAGACAGAAAGAGAGAGATAATGACTGTTTTAGGTTGCATTGTAATCAAGTCTGACACCACTGCACGCTCTAGAGCAATGACATGACATGTTAAAACAGCTGTATAAAACCACACATACACATGTCATCTAGAGTGGCCTTGTTGTCATGCACACACTTGTCCCTGTTTTGTTTTTTTTTTGGCATTTTCTTTCAAATAAAAGATTTTAATAGCATCCAAGCAGAAAACCAGCATGTATGCGTGTGTACTGTGTGTGTGTGTGTGTGTGTGTGTGTGTACGTGTGTGTGAAATCAGATCTGCATTTCAGAGGCAATTCACAATGACAAATGGCAAAAGTTTTAAACAAAGCAGCTTCTTTTTCACTGGAGAAAGCAGCCATTAGTGTTTGTGTGAATCTAGGCATGCAGATGGGACCTGAACACAGGCACATACACACCCCCAAGGCTAGATGTACATACATTATCAGGACGAACTCGATGCAAGCGTAAAATACGCCGGCGTCTGAAATTAACATTCAGTTCACTAAGGCTGTAGCTCATGATGCAAACTGCGCTCTCTGCATGAGGTGCAAATTGCTGTGAAATCACTAAAGAGGCTCTAAAGAGGAAATGAAAGTTCAGTAATAAAGACAATGCGTTAACGAACGAAGTATTTCTTAAACGAAATCTCTCGTGTCAGAATAAGTAACTGGAAAGTGTGGTAAGGCGTTTGATGTGATGTTTGATTACTTAATGGTTGGAATGAAAATGCTGCCGGGGACAGAATATTCTTCATGGAAACGTGTACATTAAAGTTATATTCATTTTTCTTGTGCTTGACTTCGGCTTATGTGCCGAAAATCTTGTTCAGCGCACGGAATTCGTTTGTTAGATGTTAGCAAAATTGATGTATGTTTTTGGGCTGTCTGACTAGGGGTTGCTCGATGCACCACTAAAGCATTTATAATAGCGCACTATTAAGATACAAAGTTTCCCTCATAGTTATTTCACCCAGGTTCTATAATAGTCATTTATAATTACAGATTTTGTTATGGTAACTATAGTGACTATTGTAATAGTAGGATAAACAATATATACTGCCGATAAATCTCCAAACACTCACGGTGCTCATTTTCACCTTGTTTAAGGATCACACAAAAAGCTAACCTGAAATCTAGCATGTTGAATGGAACATCTAATCATCTGTATTTGTATTTCAGATACAAATGTACGAATGGGGTGAGATGCATGCTGCACGCTTTGTCAAATACACAAAGCTTAAATAAAAAAAAAAAAAACAGGATTTTTGTTTTGCATATTAAGGCCACAATGTGCCTTAGGTGTTTTCTACTACACACATAAGCAGTTTACATCTACTGTACAAAGCTGGTGGATGATCTGATTTTTACTACATGTATAAGGACAAATGAGTAAAAGAGGGCTGGCTCAGTGCAGCTCAGAGGGAGAAGTCCTCTGAACATGTCAATCTCAGTGAACAAGATGCATCCAATGTGCCCATCAGTCCCAGAAAAGAAGGTGCACACTATGTGCCTGTCAGCTTTATTGAACAAGGTGCATTCTACAGTATGTGCCTGTCAGCTTTAGTGAACAAGGTGCATCCTATGTATCCGTGAGTTCCAGTGAACAAGGTGCTTCCGATATGCCCATCAGTCGCAGTAAAGAAGGTGCACGATATGTGCCCGTCAGTCGAAGTGATCAATATGCATCCTATATGCCTGTCAGCTTTAGTGAAGAAGGTATGTGCCCGTCAGTCGCAGTGAAGAAGCTGCACATTATGCGCCTCTCAGTCTTAGTGAACAAGGTGCATCCTATGTGTCTGTCTGTATCAGCGAAGAAGGTGCATCCTATGGTGTGAAGGTGTGGTCTCATTCACATTGGCTGTGTTTAATACATCTTACAAAGGTCAAACGGTTAATCATGTGCCAAGATCTGCATATTACCATTTTAATCATGATTTTATACATGTTTCCCATAGCTCTGTCAATCAGAAAGAGTACAAAAAACGAAGACAAATCTATTAAGTCCATCAGATAAAGGTCAGCGCTGTTTGCTCTAAAGAAACTGCAGCATCAGATGCTTCAGATTGCCCCTGACAGGAAGGTGTTACATATGCTGTCTAAGGTTGTCTCCTTACACATCAGATTTCTGCCATGGCATGAGATCCAAAGGTCTGAGCACACTATCAAGACGTGTATTTCTACCAGCAATCTTCCATCGCTCTAATGGCATGCAGCGTATTCTTAATAAAAGGAAGCAGTGTGGAAGGTTAAACACAGAGGAATACACTAACACGTAAGCACACTATGTTGTTTTCTATCAAGGCAAATATATATTTTCCATGATCAGATACCAAATCAACTATTTATATTAATACTAAATCTGCCCGGATCTCCATTTAGTGTAAGCGTTAGAATACAATAAGACGCTCACATGTCTTAACAAGGTGTAACTGGCACCCAAATCCTATGAATTCTGTTTATGAGAGATTTTGTTTTAATGAAATTAGGCTAGCTCAGGCAGAGCTTCACACATTATCAGCTTGGCGTTTTTTATACAGTGGGTGTGTGTCAGGAGATTATCTGTAGAAAGAGGAACAAAAAAAATATAATGAGCTCTGTGTTTCTGAGCGTGAGTGTGAGAAATCAAGGTTGAGTCCTGAATTTCAGTCTATATACACTATGTACATTTCTTGGGTTTTCATCTAATTTGTTTTTACTTCCCTGCATGCAGGACAATAATCTCTGTATAATAATGTAATAATACTATAATAATAATTCTCTCCTCCTTCTTTCTGTCATTCTCGTCCTCCCTCTGTCGCATTGTCTCTCCCTCTCCTTCTTTACGTCCCTCTTTCTATTTTCCTCGCCCTTTTGTCATTGCTATCTATTTTTATTTTAAATGCGCTCTAGTGTTGTTCCTGTTCTAAATGAGCTGCCACAGTAACAATGAATAATACCTGGCACTGACAATAAAGCTATAATGACAAAATATAATGTCAAGAATAGGGGAATAAAATGGAAATAACACTAAATATTATCTAATAACATAGTAACAAGGCATATGATTATAAACGAGGAAAAATAACTATAAATAATGCACAAAAATTGGTTTTAAAACACAGCTACTATTAATGCTACTACAACAACACAGAAGACATGCATATACTGTACTGTAAAACCAATTATAGTACATTACTTTGCAATTCTAGCTATTAATTATATGGGATTCAGTACAAACATGATAAACACAATTTTTGGGATTGCGCTCAATCTTTTTAGATTTATTATTTATTATTACTTTTATACACACAAGTTTTAAGAACTAAAGTCTGACTGAAGTGACTCTTTTAGAAGCTTTGAGCTTAAATGTTTTTGGCAAAACTTGACAATGAACATTTGCATTTCATAGCAAAATGCAATACTGTACATCTAAAAAAAAAAAAAAAAACAATGACATCATTTCTTTCTGTAAAACAAACCTTCCAGCTGGGTAAATAAATCTGCTGCCGTGAATGCTGTATTAAATGAATTCAAATAGATAAAAAAAAAAATTTTTTTTTTTTTAAAAGATTGTTAAAGCCAAGAAAAAGAACATTCACAGTCTGTTGATGCATGCTGCAGTTTCCTCAGCACTCGTGGCCAACTCTAATAAGCTGCTGTCATTAATTACTGAAAAACCTGGTAGGGGGTGAAGCCAGTGATGCTGCAAACTAAACTTCTGGTATTACATGAGGCATTCAAGTCAAACCAGGACTTTCGATTGTGCAGTGTAACGGAACACAGTTATGATCATCTAGAATGTAGAACGTTTTCTCAGTATGCTGGAGCCATTTTGAGACTGACTGCTTCACATCTAAAATGCTGGAAGTCCAATAATGGGCCAAACTTGTGGAAACTGCTTGGAGCGAGGTCAGAACTATTTGGCTGATGTGGCCGAGTTCCTGTAATGTGCAAGTGGTGCTGGTGAATGATTGTGTTTCCACAGACAGATGCGTCTTTTCTTCAAGTTGGTGATCCTTGTTGATTTTCAAGGATCAGGCGTTACAAGTCCTTGTTCGGCTTTAACAACCCTCATATTTTTAATGTTTCTGATTGAAAAGGTTTTATATGTGCAATAAAACTCGACACCTTTTTCGCGTCTAATCTAATTTGCTACTTTCTGTTTGACTCAATGAGTTTGCCATACACGGTGGTGTAGTGGTTAGCACTGTCGCCTTGTACCGCCAGGGTGTGGGGTCGATCCCCGGCCAGGCTCGATTCCCGTCTCTGTGTGCATGGAGTTTGCATGTTCTCCCCGTGCTTGGTGGGTTTCCTCCGGGTACTCCGGTTTCCTCCCACAGTCCACAGACATGTAGGTTAGGCTAATTGGCGTCCCCAAATTGCCCATAGTATGTCAATGAGTGAGTGTATGTGTGTGTGTGTGTGCCCTGCGATGGATTGGCACCCTGTCCAGGGTGTAGCCTGCCATGTGCCCTAAGTCTCCTGGGATAGGCTCCAGGCCCCCCGTGACCCTGAATACAAGATTAAGCGGTATAGATGATGAGTGAGTTTGCCATATACAATATATTAAACCTTAACCAACATACAGTATTATTAGCACTGAGTTGCATATGTACTGTGCCACAAACACCTGATTGATCAATTTTGACAAAACTTTTGGATGTAGATTTAAAGTGCTTTGCTAAATAATACACACTCACACTGATAAAACCACAACAAGCCTTCTGACGGTTTGTAATGCTTTTTACATCTTTTGAAAAAAGCAGTGATTATGTCTTTACCATGGCATGATGTTTTTGCTCTGCTCATTTGTGTGTTTTTATACTTTAAGACAATCATCTAATCATCTACCTGCACTTAAATCAGTTAAGCTCTCACTCCTTAAATTAGATTGGTTCCTTCCTCTGAAAGCTTGTGAAATGCAAATGCACCTCCAAATGCAAGAATGTGATCTGCTAATTAGATTGCAGAGGATCTCGCGCACACACACACACACACACACACACACACACACACACACACACACACACACACACACACACACACACACACACACACACACACACACACACACACACACACACACACACACACACACACACACACACACACACACACACACACACACACACCCTGACAAATCCAGACACAGCTAACATGGTACGTGCAGGCTTATAAGCTGGCAGGATGCGTGTGTGTGTGCGTGTGTGTGTGTTAGTGAGGCAGAGGGTTGTGTTTCGGTGCACTGCATTTCATTAAGACAATCCATTTCCATCCCTATAAACTGCACTTTGATGCACTGAGACACTTTAGATCAGCCCTATCTCAAACACCTCATACCTCACCATGTGCCCACGTGCTGGACTTTATTAGATCCTCTGGAAACCAAATAATGTCACTCTCTCACACACACACACACACACACACACACACACACACACACACACACACACACACACACACACACACACACACATTAAGGGGTTAGGAGTGCACTAATGTATTTATACTGACACAGTTAGCTTCTTTATCCATTTAAGTCTTCTGTAAGAATTAATCTTTGCCTAGACCATATTGGGACTGATGGAATCAGAAACCCAAGAGAGATGCATTACCCATACATATAGGTGTATGTGTGAGTGTGTGTTTGCATGTGTGTGTGTGTGTGCGTGTGTGTGGTTGTGTGTGTGTGTGGTGTGTGTGGTTCCCTGGAGTAAGGCTCTTAGAGAGGCCAGGTTGGACTCGGATGTTCATCATTCATCCCTCATCCAATACAGACTTGGAATTCACTGTGTGCTTTTTCAGCTACTACACATCTAAAGATGCTAACAAATATGGGCTTATACGCGTATTTTAGGATTTTGTCTGGTTTGTCTGGTTTGTCACTTGCCGTCCTTTTTTTTTGTATAGAGAGAGAGAAGTCCATCGCTATGATCCCACATTATTTCACCAGACACTGCAGACTTTTTAATGAATTATTAATATATAACAATGTAAGGCGCTATAAAAGCTGCCGTGTTGACGTGTGCATGCTGATTCAGACGTGTTCCAATGTTCACAGGTCAGGGACGAGATAACACAACACAAGCTGTCATCATCTTTATTATAGTTACAATGACCTGACGCAAAAACTATCGGTTGATGTTTTTATTACTCGAGCTGCTGTAAAGACGAGCTGTGAAATGCATCTTTAGCTTTTGCTTTCCCAAAGGCTAGCATCCTAAATGACTAGCTTCTACTTCGCGTAATAATGTCACAGATTTCATTAGCATTCTAATTCGAGACGCTTTGCAATTTAGCAGCTTTAAATCACCATAAAATGAGGCAGAATGCATTGGCCTGAACATGAAAATGAGAGCTTAAGCAGAATTACTAGCTCACATTTATGCAAAGTTCTTTGGAAAAGACAGTTGTTGAGGGGAAAAAAGGGTTAGCATATGAAATTCCTAATGGGTGCTAATGATGTTGCTTTTGATATTTTCATTTTCATTCGTGTAAGTGCTGTTTAGCAAAAGGATTTTTCTTTCACTGCAAACTAGCAGTACAGGAGGAAACTTAAGGTCCCTTGATTAGCAGCACCATGTTTAACCCCTTCATGCATTTTCATTTCTATTTCTTTAAATATCCACAATGTAAAACTTTTTAGTTTTATAACATATGTTATAAAGTATATTGATTTTCCGTGAGGTAAATACATATGCTTGAAATAATAATTTCAGACAAATTTAAATCTTTAAATGTACACACTTTTTTATAGCAATGTAAAAAAAAATGTTTTTTTTATATTAAAGACATGGATGAGGCTGAACACAAACAGGTTTGAAAGCTACAAACTTACTATTAATTTATAGTAATGCTCACAAGATTTGGAGGTGATTTACATTTTTTACTTTTTATTTTGTAAAGTATTAAAAATAAACTTAAAAACTGACTGTGTGGACATTATGCATAAAAGGGTTCACTAAATAAAAAAGTTATTGTGCATAATGCTAATTATTTACATCATTTGTATCAAAATTTAACAAAAACTTCACAAATCTCCCCAAAAAGTAGAAATCCACTCAAGTAAAGACAACTAATGGTCAAATCACATCATGCTTCATCTATACTGCTTATATTTTGGGTAGGGTTGCAGGGGTCCTGGAGCCTATCCCAGGGAACTTAGTGCACAAGGCGGGCTAGACCTTGGATGAGATTTCATTGCAGAGCAGTGTACTGTATGTCTTTGGAGTCTAGGAGGAAACTGAATTAGCAGGAAGAAACCCAAAAAGCATGGGGAGAACACAGATCAGAATCAAGGAACAAACAAAATGATCTGCCAACATAAGAAATGTCGGCTTAAAAATTAGTAGAGTGTGTATAGAAATAGGCTTATATACCTTAAAATAAGAAATATTCGATAAATATGACTAGATTCGAGATAGTTTTACTTGCTAAGATGTCGTTTTGTACTTCACATTTCCATACTGACTTATTATTAGCTGTATGTTCAATCACCTCTAACCAAATCTCATATTATTATATATATTTTTACAATATATATATGCAAAATATTTGTGAGGCCATTATGTTTCTTAGCTGCTAAAACATGCAGAACATACACAATTTTATGAAAATAGCCCTCCATATGCAGCATTATTGAAATGATTATACACCTCTTTAACTGAGAAAGGCGATGCAGCTTGACCTGAGTGGGTTTATGTGTGTATATGATGGTGCTTATTTTGGCAGTCGGATGATTATCACGTTATTATGCTGTGTGTAAACACGTAAGCTGTACACACTCATGTTCACATTGATTGCTGAACACATTTTGATTTGTGTGTGTGTGTGTGTGTGTGTGTGTGTGTGTGTGTGTGTGTGTGTGTGTGTGTGTGTGTGTGTGGTAAATGGGTTTCTTCAGTGTCACTGAGAGAGAACACACAGCTTAAACACAAGGGCTGTTATTGAGTTTGTTTTGCCAGCAGCAGGAGATTGTCATTCTTTAGCACACTAACACACACACTAATGCTCTCTCCATGGAGATACACTCAACAAGACGAGCCTGCTTGTACATAGGAGACTGTGTGTGCTTCTACGCTTGTGTGTCTGTTAGAGGGTTTTCCCACATTCCTGAGTTTGATCCTGAAGCGATGCGATCTCGAGATCGTAAAAAATCTAAAGACCTTCATCAGGAAAAAAATATGAAATAAAAAAAATGCAGCCATATAAAACATTTTCAAGCATACTCGAACTTTTCAAATTCCGTCACCAGCTTAAAAAAAGCCATCATACTAGGGTGCAACTTGCATGATAATACTGTATATGTGGGTGGATTACAGTGGAAGGTGGTTCGTCCCTCTTTGTATTGCATCATAGAGGGAAAAATGTGCCAAATTTCGACAATTTGCCACTATTTCACTACAAATCTTCCTGAACTGTCAAGCATAGCCATGGTCCTGCTAAGAATCGCTACTGTCCTGCTTCAGGACTATGAAAACGTTATGAACAGCACTTCCCACCATCCTGAACATGTGGAGACACGGAGCGATTCTTAACCAATACCTCGCTTGCTAACTTGCTAACACATTTCAATGACACATAGCGTGGTAAGTGCGGTGGTAGAACACTTTATTTCCTCCAACAATGTAGTGCATTTAACATGAAGGATGAGGATATTTGAGGTTTGGGCCCTGACTCCTCACTTACTCATCGTCTATACCGCTTTATCCTGTATACTGTACAATGTCACGGTGGGCCTGGAGCCTATCCCAGGAGACTTTGAGCACGAGATGGGGTACACCCTGGATATGGTGCCAATTCATCGCAGGGCACACACACACTCACACGCTCATTCCCACAGTACAGGCAATTTGGGAACGCCAATTATCCTAATCTGCATGTCTTTGGACTGTGGGAGGAAAATGGAGCACCGGTGGAAAGCCACCATGCATGTGACCCTGAAGCTGTAAAGACGACAGCGCTAACCACAATGTCACCGTGCCGCCCTGACTGTTCACTAGTTTTGTACTAGGTATCCTGAGAATGATGACATGAAATATTTAAATTCATAAGGAGGAATCCAAAACAGTAGTATCCAAATCATTGTTAACAGGAGAGCTGACGGAACGTGAATGAAAATCTCTGGAAATGGGTTGACTATTTTCCTAAGATTGAGTTTAAATTTCCATGCTTGCCTCTCTCTCATTTTTCCTGAGTTCTTCCTAATTCCTTATTCCTTATTATACAATCTATATACCTCTTTATCCTGTGTATAAGAGAGAACGTTCAGAAACTCCAGAAAACATTCAGACACTCCATCAAGTGTGTGTGTGTGTGTGTGTGTGTTGTTAGTGTGTGTGTGTGTGTGTGTGTGTATGAATCTCTCCCGACTGAAACGCAATCACCATGCGTGTTGAAGGAGAGAAGACAGATCTCGTTAATTTTATGCCTATCAATTTGGAGCCTCATCTGTTACCTAACACTTTATTTAGTCCATGACCAAAAACATGTACAGTAGTGAGTCTTGACAAATCATAGGCAGTTCGGGAAAAACTGTAGCAGTTGTGGACAAGTCTTGACAAATCATAGCAAAAGTAAGATGTTGTTCATAGACCTCTCGTGATGGTTGTGTATGAGTCTAGTGCAATTTGTGGTGGGGTCAAAAGTACATCATAAGTGATTCGTGAGTACATTCCATAGGATGTCAGAGTTAACCAAGAACCGTCAGGAATTTCAATTTGGGATAATTCAACATGCTCGGACAAACAGTTTTGGAATGTGGGAAAGACCTCCTTGTTTGAACTGTGTCTCTGGGTGTGTTTGTTTGTGTGTGTGTGTGTGTGTGTGTGTGTGTGTGTGTGTGTGTGTGTGTGTGTGTGTGTGTGTGTGTGTGTGTGTGTGTGTGTGTGTGTGTGTGTGTGTGTGTGTGTGTGTGGCAGTTTGAGATGAGATACTCACTGTCTCCCTGTATATGTGCAGCGAGTCCGAGCAGCAGCAGCAGCAGCAGCAGGCCGGCCGCGCTGTGGGAAGGAGACGACCGTGTGTGATGTGGCACCATGACCTGAGCTCACACTCCACACACCTCGGCTCCTAGCGGCTCACCCCAGCATCGATGCACACCTGCGAGTTGGAGGCACAAATACGCATCAGTGATACACACATGAAACGACCATGATACAGTTGAACTCCTACTGGAAACTCCTTCCACCACATCAGTGAATAGATAAATAAATAAATAAATAAATAAAATGTAATGTTGAGTTTCTGTCTCACGAATCCTTGTGCAAGCTGTTATAATATAAAATGATAAATATTTAAGCATACTTAAATATTCTTTTACTTTATATATATACTTTTCGACCATATGGCAACCATATTGCTTTTGCACGGTAGCCTTTCAAAAACCTTTTTTTTTTCATTATTTTCATTGACAATCCTAAATACTTTAATTTGCTATGTATATTTACTGCCCTGTTAAACACCATATGACATCACTCAAGCTCACGCAAATGACAAATCTTGGACTGAATGATGTCGCTGTGCTAATTAAATAAAGTGCTTGAAGTTTACGCATTAGCTTAGTCATTTAGATCTGCAATGACTCTCGGGGGTGTTTCTAACACAGCTGGCATTGTCTTGTCTTTAGGGACTTCCTTGTACTAATTGGGTGCTTTCTGAAGGTTATGACCTCTGCTTGACCCCTGCCGCTTTGTCTCGGGCACTGTGAATGATTACAATGTCTCGCATGCCTGTTAACCAAGAGAGGTAATCAAGATAAGTGCAAAACTCTAACCTTTTTATTGAATTAGCCATTTAGGAGCAGACAGATGCCGCTTTACACAATAACTCAGACACAAGCCGATGAAGATTAGCAGCAGCTTGTGGCATAGTGATGGACCTGTATAATATTTACAATGATTCTGTAAATACTAATTCTGAGTTACTTGAAGTATTAGCCAAGTCTGATATCAGACTTAATGGAAAGAGAACACTGCTCACGATCCATGTGCACACACCTTCGGTATCACTGCTGCACGGGCCATGTGCCCTAAAGTGGCAATTTCAACTCGATTTTTTATTCCTGGTGTACTTTTATTCACAACTCATGTGACGATATACTGCAGCGCTCGTTATCATAGTCATCGTTCATTCCATCCGAAGTAATAGAAACTCTTTTCAGTCTGCGTTTTTTCAGCAGCTTTTTAAGATTATTATAAAATGGTTGTACGAGAGACTCGCTTGCAGAGAAACATTCTTTAAAGTGCGATTGAAGTAATAATAGTCGAATAGCATGTTTTATTTACATTTTTCATATTACTTTATTTGTAGCTGTGCTTTCAATTTCACATCATCATATCACATTGGGGACATTAGAAGCATTAGAGTGTTAAAATTGAACCTCACTCTTACATCGGGTCTTTCTCCTTTTTTCTACTGCCTGCTTAAGGACGTGTATAATACTCCCGCGCTGAATGTGATACCTGGTTTGACTCGCTGCACGCTTTTATTTTGAGGTAAAAAAAAGAAAATACACTTAATGTGTACATTATGAGGAGACATCATATTGCTAACAGCAGCATGTTAAGTACATAAAGTTATCAAGTACATAAAGGGTATTTTTCCTAATTTTCTGATACTGTTTGCAATCAAAAAATGTAATCTATAAAAATCTTAACCACAAATCTGACACAGGATCACAAGACATGCTTTTAGATGAGACTTGTGTCCGGTCAAAATATTACTAAAATGCTCAGCCATTCATCTTGGAACCTCTGTAGTCCAACCAGGGACTGTAGCGGCCAGTGGTGAACATTTTATTTATTCCCATTTTGTACATCCGTAGGTAGGGCCTACGGTCAACATTCACACACTACGGGCAATTTGGGAACAGCAATTAGCCTAATCTGCATGTCATTGGACTGTGGGAGGAAACCGGAGAACCCAGAGAAAACCCACCAAGCACAGAGAGAACATGCAAACTCCATGTACTCAGATCCGATGCGGGTATCAAACACAGTTCCTGGAGGTGCAAGGCTACAGCCACCAGTATAAGCCACTTCCTATTCGTCTCATTCGCCTCATTTCCTAGCGAGCATAAAGACACTCATCATCTCAAAGACTGTCTTTTCGATATATCTGATGAAGCAATGTGTGTCTTTGTGAGCAACAATACCAGAAGTCTAAGCACTGGAGGAGACTTTTATAAATGTTTGAGAGGCATATCAGAGAGCTACAATGACTATGAAATGCATTTATAAAAATAAAGACACCTATTGAATATCCTGCTATTAAAGTCGACTGTAAATCCTGATACAATTGTAAATGGTAACAGAATGGTTCGACAGTAACTGTGCTATGAGTATTTAATATTGGCTCCTTTCTAATTCCTAAGATCTTAAGACATAAGAATAACATAGCAATAACACCATCCCTTTTCCCACAATGCTCTATGTTTAATCAGAACTTTGGCTTGTGTGTGGTCTCGTGAGACTTGACCGTGTAAACACAGCACGCATAAATAACACACCATGCTCTTTTACACCATAGTGGGTGAGGCCCTGGAGAGCTCACAGCATCTGTTGAGAGCATAAATGAGCAGAGGCAAGAGACTGCAAGTGTGAGAGAGCATGCACAACATGGCTGCAAATCTCCGCTAACATCTCCACACAGATGGCAAGGAGTCTCACACAGTCTCACCAAGAGCAACTGCTAGAATAATGCCGAAGACCTTATTCCTGCCTGTGTTAGCCCTAATAGGCAATTAGTCAACCTCGAAAAGTTCGGCTTTCCCTACTGTTGAATGACAAGAACGGGTTTCAGCACCACCGCGGCGTTATTACAGTGTTGCTTTGCAAATTGCAAGGGAAGAAATAAATAATTAAAAGGAGATCAGACCGTCTGGAGCTGCTCATGTGTGAATGAGCTACAGTTGGTGTTGGAAAGAATGCAACCAGAGCTTGTTGGATTATGCAGATTACTTCATGATGGAATAATAGTGTCAAACATCAGAAGTTTACTCTCGAGTTCGTATGATTCTCTGATTGAAATCCGCACTCTAAGGAATCAGTGCATTTGGATTATGGAGTGACATCTGCTTTGGGAAAGCTCAGTCAGGCCTTTCACATTTGTTATATGGATTTAATCCCCCAAAAAAGCGAGAAAAAAATCTCTTTATAATTTTCGTCTCCGCGTCTGCTGTGCTTCAGGACGAAATGAAGAAAAATCAAACACTCGATTAAAGTCATACTTGTTAAATGCTAATAAAGAGTGCAGTTCTAACACGATGCATGATTGTACCGGTTGTTGGTTAATACAAACTGTATATTTAATATTCAGGACTTCAAAAGCCAGCTCTGTTCAATATTCAATTAAGTAAATGAAATAAAACAGGAGCCGAAGGGCGGGCAGTGAAGAGCTTATTTAATCCTGTCAATATTATTCTTCTTCTGTTATCGCTCCAGCCACTTCATTTAAATCCCACAAAATAGAGGTTAATGCATCCATACCAGGAATTACCATCGTGCTTGGCTGCAGGCAAATTGAATGAGACATTTACTTCAAATGAAAGCAAAGGCTGAAAGAGTGAGAGACGATGAAGCCACTACTCCAAAATTTCCTGGAAAATGGTGTGTAACTCACAGCACTCAAGAGCATTGTACGAAACGTTGGGTTAATAGGTGCTTTTTTTCAATGCACTGCATTTTTCGTTTTTCTTTTTTTTTTAGCGTTTATTTCTTCAACACAGCGTTTAGAGGAGAAGCAGAATTGAATCTCATACAAAGATTACAGTATGTAAACTAACTGCCTAATTGTGATGAGATTTTAAAAGAAACATTATGGTTTAATAAGCAACCAGGGTTAGTTGTCTATCTATTGTTGTCATTGATTGAATTAAAAAAGATGATTTTTAATGGGAAAAAAAAAACACTTTGTAATTATGAAGCTCTTCATCAGTAAGCGCGGCGCTATTTTAGCTTCGACGCGGTTTTACATCAACATGAGAAAGGTGCAGTGTTCTGGATTAAAGCCAAACAATACCTGGTGTTTTCTTTTTAATAAAGTAAACAAATTAGGATGAAACATTATTTTCTCATCAGCCCTGTCTCGGTCTCAGTGCAGCGATTATAGCTCAAGGGTTGAGCTGATATCTTCTCTTCACAGATGGGAAGAGGTGAAGTCGAGTGCTGAGCGTCTCATCCATAAAGAGACACCCTTTCCTCGGGGTGCGTTCCTTCTTCCTCTTAATCCCTCCTTCTATCCATTTGACCCAGAGAAAAGAGACGTAGGATGAGTCAGTTCGAGGGAGAAGTTAATTAATGGTGCCGGCCACGCCTACTATCCTATTTATTTTAAAATGGAGCATTCGCTCCCCGTCTCTCTCTCTCTCTCTCGCTCTCTCTCACCATGTTGGAGACTAATAGAGCTCATGAGTAGCAGCCAGGTGCATCACTTTCCTCCACTTACAAAATCCCCCTCCAGGTACACAATCCTGCTGGATTTTTGCCTTTTAAGTGTCATGCTATTGAGTGAGAGATCGGTGCCTGCAGCATGAATGTGTGTAGGTGGGCGGGGAGACATGTTTTCATATTTTTTGGAGACCAAATTTCTAAAAGGGTAGGGATATGACAGGTATGACCATGAGAGAACATTTGTCAGGTCTCACTCACTCACTCACTCACTCACTCATTCATTCACTCACTCTCACTCATCGTCTATACCGCTTTGTTCTGTATAGTGGGTCGCAGAGGGCTTAGAGCCTATCCCAGGAGACATTACCATTCTGCTACACATTTGCACACTATGAGCAATTTGGGGACACCAACTAGTATAATTTGCATGTCTTTGGACTGTGGGAGGAAACCGGAGTACGCAGAGGAAACTGACTAAGCATGTAGAGAACAAATCCATGCACACAGACGGAATCGATCCCAGAACCAAAGACACCATTAGCTGAGTCAACCAGTTTTTTGACTGAAGACTTTGATTAACTTTGTGCTCACTGCCCTTACATTCATTCCATTAGTACATGCCACTTTGCACATGATTACATTTTGGTCAACTGCACTCATTCACGAGTCTTCATGCCGAGAAAAAAAAAAAAAAAAAAAAAAACAGTGTGTGGTGATTTTCACACGGGCGTGGAACACACACAGTTAAACGTACTCATCTCTGATAATGCACCAACACATAATCTTTACAAGATCTACAGACCTTTTATACAACCTCATCTGTTGTACCAGCCAGTTCTGTACACCTCATAAACCCATCAGAACTGCGCAGGTCGCGTTAACACACACCATCAACAACGTGGAGGACAAGCAGACAAGCGTGACCTTGGTCTGATCCTGAGTAACAGATACTCCTCTTCACTGCACTATATGGTACATTACAGAGCTCGTCTGAGCACAGCGCTTCTGGCTACGGGATGCATTGTGTTTTTAATCAGGATCATGTGTCCATAGGGAAAGGTGGAAACTACAGTAGCAAGAGAGAGAAAGAAAGAGTAAGAAGGAGATGGAGAAGGATAAGCAGAGGGTGAGAGAAAGAGAAAGGGAGGGAGAGTAAGCTGGAGCGGGCCGTTATAATGAAATAAAGTGTCAACGGAAAAATTAATGGTGCAATTGCACTAAAAAGGGCAGGAAAAATAGGTGATGGGTCCATGCTACATGGAATAACACGCGCACACACGCGCTCACACACACAAACCACATCAATCTCCTCCACTCTCCGCCTGGCAGCTGCCTTCATTCCGTTCCCTCGTGCTAAATGTTGGCTTAACAGGCTTATTGGCGACTCCAAATGAGTGAACAAATCATTTTGCTAATTTGTGACACGCTTACATATCGTCTTACTGCTAACACCAATGAAATAATTAAATAAAGACTCAGCGGCACTCCGATACCAGGGGAAAATGGTTTACATGCAATTATGGTCAAGCAGATTAATATAAAAGGAAGTGAGGTTGAATTATTAATTTGATATCAATCCGCATCTTCTGACACAGAGTAATAAGGGAGATCTGAAACATCAGCAAAGCAGCGATGAAAAGCAGGCCTGTGAATTGAGTTTCAGGGATAATGGAGGTAAACATTGGGAAATGGAAAACTATTAATGAGATTGGAATAAAACCTCTAACTTGCCCATTTGTCTTGCTACAGTGAAACTCTCTCATTGCACAACCCAACATCTCGTCTCACACGTAAAGAATCAGTATGACCAAACATACCTTTTCAAGTTTCAAGACATGTTTGATGTTTAAATTGAACTTTAATTTAGTCCTGCAGTCCAAAACGAATGTAGCTAGAAACGAGTGAATGATTTAAGAAGTGAAATCAAGACTTTTGTTTGTGCAGAATAACAGAGCAATTTAGGAAAGATAAACTACCTTTATTTCCCTAATGTATATAATCCCCTGCTACACTCATGCACTTATTCCAGAGTGGACACTAGTGGACACCATCAAGGCAGAAAGTTTGGTGCATTCTACAACAATACTGGAGAATATTGGGAACTAAGAAACAACACATATGGAATTAGGTAATTATGTAACAGTAACAACAACAGTCAGTCGTTATTCAATTCAAGATCCAGGATTCCAAGAACTTTATTAATCCCAGAGGGAAATTGCTTTGTTTTGGTTACGGTTGCTTTGATTTGTTTACCCGGGAAGAAAGGAAAGGAGTAATAGATTAGACAAGGAAACAAGATTAGGGAAAAAAAAATGTAAGAAATAAAAAATGAAAATAATAAAAATAAATAAGTAGAAAATAGAATTAAATATAGCACACAGTAAGTTACATATTGCACTAAAAATAATGAATATACAGATATTGCATTTGAAATTTACGACACGGAGGTCAGCCTTTGCAAGAACAGTGTTGTCAAGTGCATTTGCAAAACCCATCAAGCACCATGAAACTGGCTCTCATGAAGACCATCCCAGGAAGGCAAGACCAAAACATACCCCTGCTGCAGAGGACAAGTTCATTTAAAGTTACCAGCCTCAAAAATGACCAATTAACAAACAGCACCTCGGATTAGAGCCGTCATGAAGGTGTTACAGATCATGAGTAGCAGATAAATCTCACCATTAACTGCTCAAAGGAGGTTCCTGCATATTATGGACGCCTTCAACATTGCTTTACAGTGCAGAAAGAAATACAAATCAGGACGACCATGAAGTTAAAAAGTGATCCCAAACTTTGGAGCAATAGTGTACTGTATATATAGCATTTTGCAGATGATTCCTGGCTAATCGTATTGAGTTTAACAGATCTGCCATAAATAATGGAAAAAACTGTACAAATCCAGCAAAACTCCTGGTGACTCACCCACGAAGCCTTGAAACTGTAATTGTAGCTGAAGTGGGATCAGGGATAGCTCAGTGGTTAAGGTGTTGGACTACTATTAGAAGGTCCAGGTTCAAACCCCAGCACCACCAAGTTGCCACTTAATCCTTAATAGCTCAGTTAAAAAAAAAAAAAAAAAAGATTCAATTGTAAGTTGCTCTGCAAATGGGCATCTGCCAAAAGATCAAATGTAAATAGCTTGTGCAAAGCAGTCTACTAAATGCAATGGGGTTGAGTAAAAGGATTTTGGAACATCTACAGTAGGCTTATATTGTTAAGTGGATATAATGATCACATACTGTATATACATATATGACTGAATCATAATGTTCCCAGCCTAATAAAACAGGACGTGAAAGACTCTTTACAATAGACGCTCTAAAGGGTTCAACAACCTTTTGTCACAATAGCTGGTTTGTTCTTGTCTTGCAAATTCTCAAGGATGCACTTATAAAGATTAGCAGTTTTAATTAGCACTCTTACTTTTCACAAGAAGGGTCCTGATGTTTTTACACACATAACAAGAAAAAACATGCGTGGTCATTTGGTTACTGAATAACTGCATCTGCCACCAACACTGTGGCTGAAACCCAAAAGTCTCTCCATTCCCATGCTACTGCTCAATTCCAGCGCCTGAGTGTTTTACAGCCTCATTCAGACAAATCCAAAGCCTCCATAAACCTGTCGCCGTGCTCAACGCCCCAGACCGAACGCTGATCTACAGCCTGCTACACCATAATGAGTTAATGATTAGCCAAGAGTGACCTGGCCTTCTACTGCACTGGACTAACTCGATTTAAGTCCGTGATGGACTGCACGTATGGCTATGTAACTTCTCCACAAGACTCAAGCACATAAACTGTACTCAGCAGTCAGATTTATAATGACAAAAAAAATCTCTATTTCTTACTTAATAAATTAAAAGCAAACACTACACTGATGGTGATAGTTAGGCCAAACAAAATCTTCAAGTCATTTTTCACTTTCATGTAAAAGCGAACGAATACTGATAGATAAATCGTTGCTAATATTCATACACTACATACTACAATGTCTGTAGTAGCTTCTGAAACCTTTTTCAAGCAATTTTCCACATTTCTGTATATATTTGACCTTGAATGTGATGAGATTTTGAGAGAAGCCCTACAACTAGACAATGAAAACCCAATTAAATCAATGACACAAAAAAATGATAGTTTTTACATTTATATATAGAGAAAAAAAATCTTTGTTCAAAAAAGTATTATTTTAAGAGGTTTTGAAGTAATATGCTTCAATCAAGGTTATGGCGATCAGACGTGAGTTTAGCAGGCCCTCTCATGAGTGCCATGCCTGAATTGAAGGACATTCATACGTAAATTGACCTTAAGGTAAACATTGCACAACGGCATGGCATGCACGGCAAAATAAACAAATGCTCTCCAAAATTAATATAGTTTTTACAGCTAATTTTACAGAATAACATGAACAATCATAGTGTGTGAACGTGAGCTGGAGATTGTCTGTACGTGGGTCATGAAGCAAGTGTACAAAGAAATGACTGAAGCAGACGTAATTTAACATTTTGTAATGGCGAAGCCGATGTCCAGAACTTAGCACAATAGCTACTGGTTGTGAAAAGAACTAAAAAGAGAAGTTCATACAAGGAAGGCCATCAACATCATAACATAAATCACACCAAGCTAACAAAGTAAATGTCTAATACAGAAGAGATTGATGTTTGAGAGAAGTAAAATGGTAGTGTGGAGCCTGAAGATTATATCTAAAGGTCATACTTCATAGTGTGTTTGTGTCCTTTGTTACTGAGTGTGTAAATTTAAGTAGAACTTATTAACATAAAATACTAGCTAACAGGCTATTACTAACTCGGTCATAACGTATCTACATACAGCAGGTCACAACATACAGTAGCATACTCTGTTCTAGTAGAAACAATAGCCTATGTTAATTGAGATACATTATATGGGCAAACACCTGACAATCAGAACCATACGTGCTGGTGAGAGAGAGAGATTAGGAAGAAATAAAAAAGTAGTAGGCGGCAGGTGGTTTAGTGGTTAGCACTGTCGCCTTGTAATTCCAGGTCCTGGGTTTAATTCCTGCCTCATTTCTGTGTGCATGGGGTTTTCATGTTCTTTCCATGCTTGGTGTGTTTCCTCCAGGTTCCCTGGTTTCCTCCCACAGTCCAATGACATACAGATTATGCTAATTGGCGTTTCTAAATTGCCTGTAGTGCGTGAATGTGCGCGTGAATGTTGTCCAGAGATCCTACCACAGTCATACAAATGGGAATAAATACAAAGTTGACCATAGGCCTCGACGGTCCCTAGTTGGACTAGAGAGGTTTCTACATGGACGGATGGAATAAACTAGTAAATAACTTTAAAGAAATGAGACAATTAACTGATCACATCAGTATATGCTTGTTAAACATCCTAGTATAATCTGTGCTGTGGTGTTATGATAATACCCACTCTACTAGGAAGGCTTTCTGCTAGATTTTGGAACATGACTGTGGGGATTTGCCCGTTCAGCTACAAGAGCGTTAGTGAGGTCAGGTACTGATGTTGGGTAAGGAAGCCTGGGGGGCCATTAACGTTCCAATTCATCCCCAAGGCGTTCAGTGAGGTTCAAGTCGGGGCTCTGTTCAGGCCACTTGACTTCTTCCACTTCTTCTGCAGTGGAAAATCATTTGTTCATGAACCTCATTGCACAGAAGCACTGAAATACTGAACGAGATTTGAGACCCTTTCTGTGTGTCTGTGCGCATGTTTGTGTGTGTATGTGTGTGTGAAAACATAATAAAAAAAAATCTGATTGCTCCGGCTTACTATTATGCATGGTGAAAAAATAAATACCTTGTTCATCTAAGGCCGTTTTTGCCTAATACTTAGACCCGCTATGATCAGATGATTTGTATTGTTTTCACATAAAGGATTAAAAGAGCGGGCACTTACTTTTACATATAAATGGATACAATCATGTGCTTTCAAATTGTCACAATATCTTTGGGAAAGCCCAAATTATGGGTGTGAGGGTCAGGCATACACATACGTTTGTCTATATAGTGTTCTGTATTGTCCTGTATCCAGAGGAAACCCACCAAGCACAGAGAGGACATGCAGACTCCATGCACACAGATCCGAGGCAGGAATCGAACCCTCGACTCTGTGGGTACCGTATGAAGCACAATGCTAACCACTACATCACCATGCCACTATGCTAAACGGGAGCCATTAAATATGTGCATGTGTGTGTTTCTGTTTCCTAAAAGGTTTTTATCTAGATAGCTTTACAAAGTATTCTGAGACTCTGACCTTTTTACCAACATTAGGCTATGAATATGTTTGTACAAAACAGTTTTCCTCTGGGTCTCTATAATAAACATCAGCTCTACTACACAGACTCAAAACGAGTTCTTTAATATAGAAAAGGTAGAACATCTCTAACACCTAGCTGAGCAAACCTAGCTGTAAAACATGGCCAGGACTGTATAAATTATAAACAGTAAAAACACTCACTTGTACAAACACAAGGGTCATTACATTGATGGTGATGTTTAATTACACTGACGGAGCATTCTCTAGCTCTTGGAGCATAATCATTCATGAGATGTGTCTGACACAGCAATTAATAAAAACACAACGATCAATGGGATTGTGAGCATGTGAAACTCGAGCCTGCCATTACTGCATCCACTCTGCCATTAACTCGGTGACAAACTGCCATGACATTAGGATGCTTTCAAAGGGGCATCAGTGTCAGTTTTCTACTACATGTGTACGCTGAGAAAATTGAACAGAGCTTAATCTTGTCATTCACCAGCATAGCATTAACACAACAGCCTCTTTTAAAGCAAAGGTTATTGGATTATTAAGAAAATCTGTAAAGAAAAAAAAATAAACACATACTGAAAAGTTACTGTATGTCCAACGGTCTGTACAAGATTCACTAAAATTACACAATGTACAGTGATAAGACAGTCAAATATGTAGAATACAGTACATCGCATTACAATTACAATTGTTAATATGACTAGACCTGCTATAAATATAATTCCAGCATGCTGGAGCAGACCAGCACATTTTCATGAAACCTCATCTCATTATCGTGTAGATGTTAATAAATCCACTCTTGGTACAAAACACATTACATTGAAATACACAGTCCAGCAAATACAAAGACTACCGGAACTTTTTCTTTCATTTTATATGCCTAGGCACATCAGGCAACAAATACTCCCCACTGCTATAGCGATGTAGAGATGATTTCTCTGGGGGTTTCTTGTGGGGCCAGATTATAACTATAACTACTGATTATATTAGAGCATTCTCAAGGGCCCAACAGTGACTGCCTGGTGGCCCTGGAGCCCGAACCGGGGACCCTCCAATCAGTGGTCCAATACCTTGGATCCCCTTATGGCAACTCTGAAGCTCAAACAAATGAAAGGCATCACAGTACATTGAATGTTGGACTCATTTTCTTAAGATAATAAATCATTGTTTGTGGTATTCACGGTAGCGCTGAATATGTCAAATAATCACAATACGCATCACCCCACACACATTACCTAATCATTTCACATTCAACACATATATCTATCACATACTGTATATCTATCACATTAGGGTTAATCAGCTCTAGTATTTAAGTACTAGCACCCAATCTCTAGCTTTTGTTGCCTTTAAACATCACTTAGTCCACATTTATGTCATTTTAACCATAGTTTTATACTAATAAACAGTCATGTGCACTTGCATCTACCTCTATCCTAATACCTGATAGCAGGTGTGTTTACAGGACAGGCTCCAGATCCACTGCAACTCTGACCATAATGAAGCTGTTATCGAAGATGAGTGAAGTAATCTTTTTATTTCGACTTAATACTTTCATAGTTCAAGATATTACATCTTTACCTGCATTTATATACATTTAGCAATGGAGTATGCCACTATTTTAACATATCTCTTTATATTTACTTATTACACAAGAATTCATCATAGTAATCAATATTACGGTTTATTATCTCTAGTTTGATTTAATAAGCCAAAATTAACAAAAATAGTTTTGAACCTGATATCTGAGGAGAGTAATGATAACAACAAAGCTGGATGAAACATTAAATAAAGTACTTGCTGGTACTTTTTCAAAGGTGCAACATGACAGGCTAAATAAAATAGTGATATATGCAATGTCTAATCCCATCCATAAATCGTCCAAGATGCAAGCCTTTATGTTAATTCTTGATGGTTCTCCTGTGCATTCTGCTAGAATTGATAACGCACAACAGCCAGATGGACTAAAAGCATTCCTTGTTATTCAGTGTCTTTAAATAATAGCTTAATTACAGCAGATGTCAGAGACTCTATAGCCGTCCACTCTTTGAGACAAAGCAGTCCACCACCAGGTCCCAGGAGTCATCCCTCTACTCAAACTAAATACAGGATCTACGTCTGGCCATCACATAATAACAATAAAGCCGTGTGACACAAATGTCAGCCTGCCAGAGGCATAACGAGACAGCAGCAGAGATCTCCCAGCAAGCACCAGGCCAATCAGGCACACCGCACTGCCTGTCTGGACACACACTCCCCAGGGCCAGTGTGTGGTGGTGGTGGTGGTGGTGGATCTGGGATATAACTGGTAGGAGCGATGAAGACAGGAGCTGCTGGATGTGACAGTCACTCAAACAGCTAAAACATACATACCTGTGTTTTTCGCCAGCTTTATCAAACCTAGTATTTTGTCCCTGATCCTCTGTGGACTGATGTTAAAATTCGTTCAAAGCCAATTGCTCCCTGACTGTCAAAAATCTCAGGAAATGACTGTTCCCTTGAGTTCAGAAATAATTTCTGAAATATTCATCCAGCTCTAACAGAATGCTTTGGCCTTTGATGGACATTAATATGAACTGATAGTTTTTGGTTAGAACCCTTTTTTTATGTTGCATTTTCATTTACAGCAATTGGCAGACTCCCTTATCCAGAGCGACGTACATAAGTGCTTTGAAGTCTCCATTAATAACTATATCCTTACACTGGTTCACTAGGTTACTGAGTAGAAGTACCAGCAGTAAAACACTGATGAGAAAGTTTTTTTTTTTTTTTCATTTTTATTATACACATTCATACATGGGCACCATTTTTATATTAGAGGAATTCAGTTGGGGGTTACGGCCACATCCCCTATATAGTCTAGACCTTGCTTCAAATGATTTCCACATGTTTGTGCCATTTAAAGAGTTCCTGGGAGGCCAGCATTTTGGTCGTGAATTAGGCAGGTCAATCCAGGTTGTGGTGTACAGAAAAATCTTTCTACCCTGATGGTATTGAAACATTTGTGAACCACTGGGATAAGTGCATTAGAGCAGAAGGGGGTATGTAGATAAATAAAGGTACAGTAGTTCTACAACACTCCCGGTTTGACTTGAATGCTCCTCTTATTATCATGGACCACCAAAATCAAACCAATTGGTGCGGTGCGAGTTTGTCAATTAATTATTATTAAGCTTTTGCATTTCAATTCAAGTGTCCTAGTCTGGAAATGTGCTTTGAATGTACAGTGCGGTATAGCTCTGGATTGCACAATGAAAAAAAAAAAAAAAAAGAAACATTTAATCACATCTTTTCGTGGTAAACGTTATCATGTGTTTTTGCTCATTGGTAGTGTGACAATTGTATCTAAGCTAAATCAGATGAAGTAGTACAGACGATATGTGCAACTGGCTACACGTACAGAGTTTGGATAAGGCTGCTTGTTTGTTGAACTATTCATGTTTCTTTATTACCTCTTTTTGTACACTTACTGTTTATGATTTAGTCCAATGAGTAGAAATTATTCTTATACAGTAGAAAGAAAGCCATCATAGAAACACTGTTATACTATAACCGTTGCTGTATCATCTAAGAAAAGATGGAGGATAACAACCTTCCATCTCTGATACAACCATGTCTTATTAAATGTAATGATCTAAGTACATTAGATGAATACACAATTACTGAACACTATGCCACACACAAAACCAACCCTCTATTAGCCTGATAACATGCTAGCTGTCGCAAATTTGTCTTAAAAGCATTAAAAGCGTTCAGAGTTATTGATATTACTGGTTGCTATAGCAATATCATTGCAGATTTGAAGTCAAAATTTGGTTTGACATTATTGAGGTAATCTGCATAATTGTTGAGCAGTGATCTTAGCTTGTGTGTCCTCCGCTCCTGTCTCATTATTTCCCAACCAAATAGAGCTGTGCACTACATCATATTCAAGAATACATTTGAGGGCCCCCAAGGGTGGATGTGGCAGCTTTCAGTGCTCAGCCCGTATGCTATCTGTGCCCTTTTTAAGGACAATGGACAAATTAAAAACCTGCATCATAAAGTATATTATAACTTTATATTCTATAACAAAATAGACAGATCAATTAAAGTAAAAATAGAGATGTTGCTAATCTGCGGAGTGTGTATTGATTATCAACTAAAAATGATCAACCCTAAACGTTCACTATCATCATCTATACTGCTGTATCCTGTATACACGGTTGTGGGGGCCTGGAGCCTATTCCAGGAGACTTAGGGCACGAGGCAGGGTACACCCTGGACAGGGTGCCAATCCATCGCAGGGCACACGCACGTACACACACACACACACACACACACATGCTCATTTACACATTACGGGCAATTTGGGAACACCAATAAGCCTACCCTGTATGTCTTTGGACTGTGGGAGGAAACCGGAGTACCCAGAGAAAACCCACCAAGCACAGGGGGGAACATGCAAACTCTGCATGCACAGATCCTAGGCAGGAACCGAAACACTGGAGGTGCAATGCAACAGTACTAACCTAAACAGTACCGTCTAAATATAACAAAAGAAAAACGGACAAGTAAATCTTTAGCATGCCTATAGATTATTCACTACTGTAAATAACCGTAAACCAACATATTGTATTGGAAGTATGCTGATAAGGTGGCTGATGACAGTCAGCTACCGATTGCTGACACTGCACAGATGCTTTATTGAATGTTTTTATAGTACACTTACAGTGGGATATCCAAACAAAGTGTTACAAAAATAACAAACAGTTTAATCATCACCTCTTTTATCATCTTCCTAAGGGAGAACATCAGCAGCACCTGTTCTGCTGGCATCCACCTCAAATTTAAAATCCCTTTTAAGGTCAGTTTGAACAAACAGAATGGGACCTGGTTAACAGCAACATTACAAACTGTTTGACGCTCAGAAGCCCAAACCCATGGGAAATTTTGTCGCACAAGATTACTGAGTGGAAAAACTACATTGAAAAACTTTTTTACAGATGCAAAGATAGCAACCAGCCATGCCACTTAGTGCCTAATGCCCTCTTATTTAATTAACTTTTCAAACATTGAACTGTCTGCGTAAATTATGCAACCATGACATTTTTTTTTGTGGAAAGGAAGCTAAAATAGACTAAATTACAAATAACTGCTGCTTAAGTGCTGCTTTTCTAAATGCTCATTTTACAAATCCCACCTGCAGACAAATCCAATTTGTTTCACAAATCTGATCTTTAGAATCACTTTGAAAGTAATCAGATTGGATTTGGCTCTGTTCAGCCTGGCAGCCTAAATACATTGTCCACCTATATGCATTGGTTGCTGTGGTAATGATGCCGGAGGCAACGTCTGGCAACTTACAGTATGACAATAGACAGATAACAACATGACAGTTTACAATGGAGATATCAATCTCACCCTTCAGGTCATATCACTGTCTAGTCATGGTCCATTTCTTCCATCGTCTTCCTGCTCGTTTTAGTCCCTTGCCAGCTCGTTTCATGGGCCATGTCCGCACCACGTGATCGTTTGGACTTGAACTTTCATGTTGTGTTGCAAGTAAAGTGTGTTGTAAATAAAAGTCCAATTTGAGAGGACAGAATATCTAGATTGAGACTGGAGTAGCTAAAAGTGGAAATTTTTAGCTAGTGTGGTGATTGGATATTGTCAAATGGGTGGTGGTGGGTCAATGTGTTACCGAGTTACTGATCGGAAGGTCAGAGGTTCGAGCCCCTGCTCCACCAGGTTGCCGCTATTGCGCCCTTGATGAGCAAGGCCCTTAAACGCGTCTGCTCCAGGGGCGCCGTACAATGGTTCTGACCCTGGGATTCCTAACAAAGCTGAGTATTAAGAATAAAGAATTTCACTGTGCAGTAATATACGTATATGTGACGGATAAAGGCTGAACTCAACTTACTAACAAATTCAGCTGAGCCTACACAATCCACACAGTCCTCCACACATGAAAGGGAAAATGAATCAGGCTTTGTTACAATCCCTGAACATCTAAATGCAGTAAAAAAAATAAAATAAATAAAAAAAAAACAGGCAATGCCAGAGGCTAAAAACTAGAAATAGGAAGCAATGCACTTTTTTCATAGCACCACATTGTAAAGATTTAACATGATAGGGACAACTAATTGGAGCATCAATGTCATGCTGAAAAAATGTGCTGCAAGATCATCTGAAACTGTCTGAAAATGGCAGTGGGGAAACTCTTAATTAGCGCCTTAATAGTTTAAACAGAGGTTAAGTCCATTTTTTTTAGATAAATGCTGTAAAGACTTATTTAAATTCAGGGTTGATATTTGCATTCTAGAATAAAACCAACATAGCAGATATGGACCTATCTTGAACTGTTGCAAATGCGAAAACCTTCTGCCCAAAACAAGAACGAGTGCTCACCCGTCTTTCGGTCATAATGCTTTTTCATTTCCGCCTGAAAGGAACCTAAAGCTTTTCTAGGCATGTCCCTTGCCAGCCATAAGTGCTTATAAAGAGAGAGGATGTAATCTAAGATTCATTTACCCTGGCATGGCAGAGCAGGCAATAACCATTACTCCTACAGAACTTTCAACAGCCAACAAGCACTGTGAATCAAAATGAGCTCAGAGGGGCTGAAACCAAACAGTATGTTCGCAGCATGTTTTTTAAATATGTCTAATGGAAACATCTGAGTGCACCTTGTGATTCATGGTGGTACAGACTTCGTTTTTTGATGTTTAAATTAAGGACTACCCACAAAGACAGCCAAGTCATAAAATGAGAGTATTGGCTGGTCTGTATTCACCCGGGCATGATGAAGTGCTTTGACTTTGATCTAAGGGTGTGTATAGGAATAACCTCAGGAAATCTTCTGACATGCACACACACACACACACACACACACACACACACACACACACACACACACACACACACACAAAACAGTTACTTAAATGAGACATTGGCAGAGGGCCAACACCATCAATTGATATATGATATAAAGCATACAGTATACACATAATATGATGAGGCTTTCCGACAATAAACCTATAGTAACATACTGTAGTATGATGGGCCAAGCAAGACTTTAAAGCATGTAGAAATCTTTAATGAATCCCTGCATTACCTGAATATGATGGAAACAAATTATGATTTAAAAAAAAATCAAATTATGAAAATTAGGGGCAGCATTTCCACTCAAGTAAAATGTGTGAGGGCGGCACGGTGGCTTAGTGGTTACCACTGTCGCCTAGCACCTCTACTACTGGATGGCTCTGCTGACTGGCAAGAACACCCTTCTCATTTAAGTCTGTGATTAAATAGATGTCCACTAAACAGCACTCAGGAAATTCAAATGATTTGGCAAAATTTGGTGAAAACAGTAAACATCAAAGATGGTAATGGCTATGCAATAGCACTAGCTCTGAGAGTAGAAACACAATTTGATTCCTGCCTTGAGTTTGTGTCCATGGCGTTTGCATGTTCTCACTGTGCTTGGTGGGTTTCCTCTGGATACTCCGGTTTCCTCCCACAGTCCAAAGACATGCAGATTAGGCTAGGTGGCCTTTCTGAAATTGCGTGTGTGAATAAGCATGTGAGTGTTTGTACTGTATGTGTGTGTGTGTGTGCCCTGTGATAGATTTGTACCCTGTCCAGGGTGTACCTCATGCCCTAAGACTCTTGGGAGGAACTCCAGACCCCCTGCGACTCTGTGTACAGGATAAAGAGGTATAGACGATGTGTGAGAGAGTAAAACGTGTCAGTTTACTATAAGTAAATATGCGTAAATAACTGTAAATTCTTGTTTGTTTATGTTAAACTCATTAAAAAGAATTAAGTAGATTTACAAACTTAATTTATTTGAGGAAAAAATTACATATCATTATGCAAAGGCTACACAAGGCAAAAATCTTTTTATTTATTATTATTTTTTGAGTCAATATGGATAAGGAATAATCAGTTGGTAAAACACCTTGATTCACCTTTTCTGAGAAGACTGTTTTTCTCACTGAGACTTCACTTTGTTAGTACTGACTTTTGTAGAACAAAGACCCAGACTGGAGTTTGCAGTGAGATCGGGTGGTATACCCGATTTAACCTCCGTAGGTTCAACAGATGGGAATTATTATTACACAGAGAGGAGTCACACTGGTCAATCACATTACGTAAATGAATAAAATGCTCAGTAACTTATTTAGCTGAGAATGAAATTAGCAGAAACTAACTGGTAAACAGCAAAATGGCAGGGCAGGTAAGTGTTGTGCAGGAGCACACGAAGGACACCAAGCTATATTAACAGATACCATGGCCAGCACAGAAATCTATATACATGCACGGTCTAAACAACCAAACAGCATCAGTAGTCCTTACTATGTTAATAGACTGCTTCACACCATTAACCTCCATTGGAATAAAACCAGAAAACACAAACAATGTAAATTTAGGCTTTATGTTAGAATAAGACATTAGAATTGCTTCCAGTTGCAGGACATATAGCAATGAAGTGGCCTTGCTCATTATAATAGCGCGACTATGAATTTGAGAAGTGGTGGGCGTGCAGGGTTGTAGTGTGTTCAACCAGGATGTCATTGGGGGGTTAGGGGTAGGGGTGGTGTTAAAGGCTACAGTTGACCCTGGACCAAGTCCCAGTGGGGCCATGCAAAGGCTGACTTTTAAATGGGATCAAGTACAATTTATTATT
This sequence comes from Clarias macrocephalus, assembly GCA_011419295.1. Lineage (NCBI taxonomy): Eukaryota > Metazoa > Chordata > Actinopteri > Siluriformes > Clariidae > Clarias > Clarias macrocephalus. Next base: position 73,235 of record JAAGKR010002079.1, on the reverse strand, counting down.
GACTTTAAAATATACTTGATTTTTGTTATCATTAAAACAAATTTCAGCTTGTCACCTCACCTTTCCTTCTTATTGTGACAATGGTTTACTTGCTAATTACATCACAGGTGAATATGGCAGGAGGTGAGCACTCGGCAAAATGACGGAAGATGCACTCTATATTAAAACTATATATATTCCACCTAAGCCCAAGGTCATCCTGTCCGGTCCGATCCCGCAGACAAGCCAATGCAGCACGAGGTCCTGAATGTCAATACTGGCCCAGATAGAAAGGCACCAAAACACCAAGTGCACCACAGCCCAACGCACGTGGGGCCTGGCAGGCAAAGAGCCCAAGGCCGCCAACCTGGCCGCCAAATTCCCCAGATCCCAATCCATTTAAGCACCCATGAGATGCATCAGACAAACAAGTCTGATCCACGGAGACCACATCCTGCAACCCACAACCCAAAGGGTCCAAGGGAACATCCCAGTGTTAGACAACACAGCAAACCACAGGTGCCTTCTGGAGTCATTCCCCAGGGGCACAAGGGGACCCTACACAATACTGGGCATAATCTTTGCCATTGTAACGTTATGGTACATCCATGTTATTGTCATATACTAATCTGAGCGTTATTTTTGTCTGTATTTTGAAAGGCTTAACCTTTGTGCTTTATAATCATATTGAGTATATGGATGCAAAACAGAGCCTGGCCTTACAAATGGTTGATAGAAACTTCACTATAAAACTAAGTGCCATTAGAAATGGTCTGTCTTGTATGAGAGCTCCGGTAGGTGCTTTATGCTGGAGTAAGTGTGTATTAGCGGATTAATCTGGAAAATGTTGTCCCCCTGTACGTAATTTATAATTCCTAAGGCTGGCCTGATTGTGTGCGTAAGTGACTGTACTGACCACCAACGTGAAGGCCCTATAGTCCTACAGTTATTCTGTACAACTAAGTGCTCAGGCAGACAGCTCGGAAACTCTTCTGTTGGAATCGACACTTTGAGATCTTTAAAATTCAAATCTCCACTAGCTGTGCACTTTTCAATTTTCAAATAGAATTGGATTTTGATGAGCAAACTCGCTATAGGTTTGCCTGGTGCTTAGATCTAATCTTCTAAAAAAATTTCTGGAAGCACGAAATAAAAAGTAGATATTTGCTCAGAAACAGGACATACATGTGCCAAACCTCGAACAATTCTCAAATTCACCTCCAGCCTCTACTGCTGGATGGCTCTGCTGACTGGCAGGAACACGCTTCTCATTTAAGTCTGTGATTAAACAGATGTCGACTGAACAGCACTCAGCAAATTCAACTGATTTGGCAAAATGTGGGGTAAATAGTAAACATCAAAGACAGTAATGACTGTGCAATAGCAGTAGCTCTGAAAGTGGAAACCAAATGAAGAGAACACTAAAGCTGCTATATTCACCCAGGCAGCCCCTGACCCAAAGATGATATATCACACAACTGCAAACAGACAGAAGACGATGAGACAGACATGCCACAAACATTCTAAGTTTAAACTAAGAGGAAGGGTATTTCCACGTATGAGAAATAACGTGTATGTGTTTGCTAAAAGAGCTCCTACTAAAACAATTAAAATGAGGAACACACCAACCAGACATGAGTTGTAGCATTTGGTGTGGAATTCTAAACCATACAGAAAAGCTACACTGGTGCCTTATCATTCGAGATTGCCCACTCTTGATATCAACTGTGAGGCGACATGTGGAACACAAAGTGATCAGAGTGTAAAGTGCAGAGCCACGGTCTGCCTGTTTTCATAGACTAATGTGAGCCTGACAGGAGATGTAATCTCACCGGAGCGACAGAAGGAGCATTTATATACCTCTCTAAGATCACAAATCGAGTGATTAGAACAGTGTGGTCACTGGTGTTAGCAGGATCCTCCACAGAGATTTCTTTGTAATTCTGCTGTCACTCTGCACTCAGGCCAGAGACATTCTTACTCACCGTCTATACCGCTTTATCCCGTGTACAGGGTCACGGGGGCCTGAAGCCTATCCCAGGAGACTTAGGACGAGAGAAGGTGGACACTATGGATGGTATCCAAACTATCGTAGGGCACACATACCCACTCTCCAGCTTATTCACGACAATTAGCCTAATCTGAGTAAACCCGGAGGAAACTCACCAAACACAGGGTGAACATGCAAACTCCATGCACACAGACCCCGAGATGGGAATTGAGCCTGGACCCTAGAGAGTCCTTGATTGGGGAGGGATTCCTCTGTCTTATTTAGAGAGAAATTTAAACCAATGAAAAAGTTGCTTCTACTTCGTCTTGTAGTGTAGCCCAAATCATTATTTTGTTCTTGACACATTTCCCACATTGACCAACACTCAGCATGCAAAGAAACATCATTTATGTCCTAAACAGAGGCATCCTGGGATAGAACCTAGTCAGCCATGTGTGATGGTCTGGTTGAGGTCGTCTAGTCGCTATTTCTTCCCTGCGGAGGTGATACATTTTGGAGCAGGAATTAATTACAGCTTTCTCTGTCTCTATAACTTTTAGATGCTACGCATTAAAACATCACTATTAAAAAGAGCAGTTGAAAGCTTTATACTTAGACGGGTGTGCCATCATAGTCAAATAAAAATCGTACACAAACATACACTTAACAAGGTGGTTTTCTCAAATGAGAATTTTGAAGTGCATAATCATTGTGACAGGAAGATGTTGCTTTTAATGCACATTATCTCTTATGTTGGATGTGGAAAGAGCCTTACGATGCATTATTTGTGTGTGTGTGTGTGTGTGTGTGTGTGTGTGTGTGTGTGTGTGTGTGTGTGTGTATGAGAGAGAGAGAGGTGGTGGGGGGGCAAGAGAGAGAGAGACTATGATATAATGGGAACTCTGCTTTCTCAGTGTGAAAGCAAATGCTAAATCACCTCGGAACAGGAGAGGCTACGGAAAGTTAGTCAATTAAAGAAGCACTCTGGGATGCCATTAATCCGGCCCAGTGAGTTTTCTCTGCAGTGAGTGAGAGCGAGGAGAGAGAGAGAGAGAAGAGAGAGAGAGAGAGAGTCTCTTTATGATAAGTGTAGCACAGAGTGTCATATGGGGAAACTATTTAACACTGCAAATAAAGTACATTCGAATTGGGTCACAAAATGCACTTCAGCACTGGCAGACAGTATAACGAGTCTCAGCCAAAATTGCTATGAGTGGGGCAGCTCTCGAAATGCAGCAGCTTTTTATTTGAGCTAAGCTCCTAGGCGGCCATTTTGTTGATTGCCATAGCTACTGATAAATGAGAGAAATGATATAACTCACCAAAAAGTGGAGTGACTGGATGTTCAATAAGAAGTAAAATCAGAACATTGCATTTTTGAAGTCAATAAAATTTCATCTGCAGTCAATAGCTAAAATTAATAAATTTTTATCTCAAACTTTACTTTCAAATTTTACTAATGTTGTTCAATCCATCGACCATGTGTAACAAATTTATCCAGCATTACCATTTACCACATAGGTCAAAAGACTGACAAACAAGCCTTTTTTCCATACACACTCGTTTACACTTGGTCAATCAACCAACCTGTATTTTGCTGAAAGTTAGGAAGAATCTGGAGGAAATCAATGCACACACAAGAGTAACGTGTGAAATGTCACACAAGTGGTAACCTGAGCTCAGGATGAAACCAAAGATGGGTGAACCAGGTTTTTTTTTGTTCTGCATGCTTACTTCAGCCTAGTCACAAGCTGGGATATGTGAAGAAAAGACTTGCTGTAACGTATGTGACTAATAAAGGTGTCTTCTTCTCCCTATTATATTATTATTATTAGTGTTGTAAATGGATTACAAATTTAGCATCCAGCTCGAACCCAGATCCTCAGATCCAAAAACAAACAACCTAGAGCCTTATTCACCTGAGCCACCACTCCCATGTCTCACGTCTAATCTATTCTTATAAAAATAGTTCATCTTAGAGATGGTTCGAGCACACAAATGTGGCTTTATCCAAACTTTCATCTAAAAGCTTTTCATTATGAAACTTGCCATTCAGATTTTTCCTCAGTCATCTTATTAGCCGCATTAAACATGCCGTTATCACACACAAGCTGGGTAAGCGCACTGTCATTATGGGAAGCCATTAGGGTCAAACTCGGGCATTAAAAATAGAAACGCGTTAATTTCTTTGATCAATCACATGTGTTAATGTGTTAATATTGACAGTCCTGATTTATTTATTTAATAAAGTTGGATGGGAGGAAAATACTTGATGTGAGTACAAGTTATAATTATCATTCAACTTGTCCCAAACAGCAACAAATCGTTCCAGGACCAGCATTTGGAGTGTGAACTTTTATTTCAGTGAGGATTAGTCCACAAAAGCAGGAGGAGGTGGAGAAGTAAGTAGGCGTTAATCGATACAGTCAGCAGGAGTGTGGCATTCCGATGGGTGGGAGTATGTCATACTGATGAGTTTCTGGCCAAGCTGAGAGCTGAGACAAGATGGGAGTGCACTTTACTTGGCTCTGAATCCCTGGAGTTAATGTTGTGCACCTTGCAAAGCTTTAATAGGGAGTCCAGAGCATATCAATTCAGCAGAATTTTGACTACAGTGATAAGAGAGCTGAGCTAGTCATGCTTCTGCAGTTTTTGGGCCATTCTCTCTCTCTCTCTCTCTCTCTCTCTCTATCTCTTTCTCTCTCTGTCACACACACACACATACACTCACACAACATGACAGAAAGATTGTGGACACATAGCTATTACACATGTAGATCCTTTATGAATATCCCATTACAGATTTTATTATAATATGTATAATAATAATATATTATAATAAGGAGTGTAGTGCAAAATACATGCAGGTATACATGCTGGACAGATTTTCCAGTCGATGCTGTGTATACACACTTCTCCATCCACCCTGATACTCTGATAAATCTTACACAGAAGATGTGCGCGGTTTGTGTAAGCTATGGTATATTTTTAAGCAATATGTCAGTTATAGACCATTCAGCATTTGTTGCCTAAGGTTGCTGAAATAATCGACAAAAAATTGTGAATCGATTCTAAATCGACAACTGATTTATCGTTTCAATTAGACAAAAGATCACTTAAATTGCATAATTGCTTCAATTGCACAGCTCTAACTACAATATCATTAATTACACTAATATGCGACTGGGGACAGCCTTTAATTAGACAGGTCCTTTGGAAGATTATTGCATTCTAGACTCTGTCACGTCTTGTCATTGTTAGAGTAAGGAAGTACAGTATATTGAAACTGTGTCTAATCAAAGTGCAGCTTTGGCTGGATGTGTTTTTATATCTATTACCTGATCATCTACATTGTATCTATACAGCTAAGGCTTATGCTCACCCTGAGGACTGTATTTGTGAACCTAGATAATGGGGTTATACAGTATCCCTCTACATGCAGTATGAATGCAGATACAATATGGCAGTAGGAGGGAAGGAAAAAATGTACATGAACTCAACACTTTAAATGACAGGCTTCAGAAAACAATAATACGCCTACAAACTGACATCCATGATGTGGCTGTTTTTCTTGTATTAACGGCAACCCGAAGACTGTGTAAAAGGCAATGATCATCAGCTGTCACAGTACCTGCTATTTAGCACCTCTGAATAATTTAATTCAGTGAACTTGCTGTAATTCTAACAAAATCTGGCAGGTTGACAGTTTAAGGTCCCATAAAATTACAGACTGCTCTGGAGATGTCTTTAGCTCTATGTTCAACACAGACAGAGAGAGAGATGGATTCACATGAAACATGCAAACATGTGGCAGCCTAATGCCTCGCTGATTTCACTCTCACTTACACTCACTAGAAAGTGCACGTGTCGTGTATATAGTATTGCTGGGTTTGAAGTTGGAGCGCACATAAACCACCGTGATTTAAGCTTGAGTTTGGATTCCTGTTTACACTTTCACATGTTCTCCTGTGTCTCTGTGGATTCTCAGGGTTCCATTCATATTTCAAAAACATGTCATTGTGTCAGCGAGTATGCATGTTTAACTGTTACATAGTAATATGACTCTAATTTACTTTGTTTGGACATACAGTACACTGGAGCCTATGCCAGGAGACTGCAACATTGCGCCAATTCATTACAGGCCCACTTTTTAGCCTAAACTGCATGCCTTTGGGCTGTGGGAGAGAACTATAATACCTGGAGGAATTCCATCAAGCATGGGGAGAACATGCAAACTGAGCCATGCACAGACATGAGGTGGGAAACGAACCCTCGACCCTGCGGGTATGAGGCCACAGTGCTTGCCTCCCTCAGGTTTTATTCTTAATTCAAACTTTTCCGGCATACCTCATTTGTCATGCTGTGTTTGCCCTCTGATGCTGGTGTGACTTGGTGGGATATTGTGCCTGTATGAGTTTGAAGAATCACAATTTTAACCACTGAACTGTTTATAATATTAAGAATACTGCTGTATTGTTATAAACATGGCATTTATCAGAGACTGGGTTGGATGTAATCATGAATGACTTCATGAACCTAACCCTGTCAATCTCAGTACAAGAAGGGAATCAGGGAATCATACAGATTTAAATTGTAATGAATCACATCTGTCACCATAGAGTACCTTTGATTATTCGCACAAACTATGACTATTCTATTCCTGTCTCCCACATTAGGCCTGTGTCAGACCAATTTTCACACCCATTCACAGCATACACACTCATTTCTAGGACATGGAACAACTATCACCTATCACAGCACAACACACAGCTATCACTAATTGGTTTAAAGGTAGAAAATTACATACATGGCAATAAGGAAGCCATGCCATTTATCTTAAAAGGGGACTTTTTTTATATATGAAAAAATGACTCCTCTTGTATTTTCGATATTGTGTCATTATGATTGGCTATAGTGTCAGATGTCTCTTCGTTCATTTATTCATCTTCAGTATCCGGCTTTATCCTGGTAATGATTCCAGTATATCAAAAGCCTATCATGGGTAAACTGGATGCGAGGTGAAAATACACACAGGGTATGCTTACACATGCACACACATTCACACAATCATTTTCACCTATGCAGTTTAGGATTTTCGCATTTCCAAATCATTCACACACCTATTAATGGCGTCATCTTGCTGCTCCAGATGATTATATTCTTGTGTAATATTAGGGGGAAAATCCAGTTATTATTTAATGTTCATCAGATCTGAAAAAAGGTGGAAAAAATGTTTTAACCAATAACTCTAAAACACAGTATTATTAAGGTCAGGTTATTTGTGTAATATTTGCTTTCTTTTATACAGAACGTTACAGGCCAGTGAAGGTCTGTGAATCCATAATCCAGGTCTATGAATTTAATTAGCCTATGTTTATACAGTACATGTAGATTTTTAGTGTTCAACAGCTAATTAATACACCAGGCAATGAGCTGCGGAGGCTCAGAGCTAGGAAAAGTTTAACTTGAGCATCCTCGCATCAAACTGACCCAAATACTATTTCTGTTGTTCGGTAGTAGGTGCACTCATGAACAATTACTGAGAATTCTTGATGCTCTATTCCAGTAATAGTTAAAAAATGCATGGGGTGGAAAAAAAGAAAGAAAAAAAAACTCTTAATGTGAATTAGAATAGACCACGTTTAATCTTAATTATCTGTAAGATTCAGCATCTGACACAAAGCAATGAATCAAGCTTGCATCAGTATGTATGTGGCCCTTACAATGAAATCCTTATTATTACACGCTAACTTTTCTTCAATTATGTTCATTCATTCGACGGACGCTTTTATCCTTAAGGACAAAAGCTGAGGACTAAGGACTAAGACTGCGCTTTACCCAGCTGACCAGACACACACAAAACCCAGCAGGATGCGATTCTGAGCCGTTCTCCACTGATCAGCCATCATATCAGTCATCTCATTAGTGTCCCGCCTCTCATATCAACATCCTAACTGATTACAGTGAAAAATGCCTGCACTCTCTTTAATTAATTCATAACAGTAAAACAACTCCGACAGCAAATAAAATTTAACTTGCTGCAATTAAGCATCGTTTTAATTGCCTCAAACACTCAAATCCCCTAAAAATAATCTGACACCTTGCAGCTTTTGGGCATGTTTGACAAGAGAAGATAATGATCGCATTTTCTCCCACATGTGAGGTTACGCTTTGAATAATTTTATTACTTACTGTTAATGTTGATTTATTTGAAGAATTCTAATGTTATTCAGGTTAGCCATTCAACACCTTCACACGGAAACAGGCTATAAAACATCAGAAACTTTACTGTAGCCAATTAAAAATGTAAAAAGTTAATAATATCTGAAGATTCTTTATATTATTATTGCTGACTGCACTATTACACAGTTATTCTGTCCTTATATTAAGAAAGAAGGATTGAAGTACAGACATAAAGTCAGACAGTTTGAGTAGAAGCAATCAACTGATGATATGAATCTAAAAATCATGTTTGTTTAAATCTAAACCTTTGCTAAAACTATGAATAATTTAAGGTATCATTTAATTATGCAAATAAAAATGAAAACAGACATAGTGGCCTAGTGGTTAGCTCTGTGGGTGGGTTTCCTCTGGGTATTCCAGTTTCCTCCCACAATCCAAAGACATGCAGGTTAAACTAAGTGGGGTTTCCAAAAACCCCATAGTGTGGAAGTGTTTGTGCATATGTGCCATGTGGTGGATTGGCATCTAGGGGGTACCCTGCCTCATGCCCCAAGTCCCCTGGGATAGATATAGACTAAGACCTATGTATACCTAATGTAGTTTCAAATTCTACGCCATTGTTGCTACGGTTTTTTATTTATATTTTTTCTGGATTGAATTCTGAAGTTTAACTATTAGAACAGCAGTCACATCGATCCAAAAATAAATTTGTTTCACACTATTTTCCTGCTCATTAAAACCCTAATGTGGGAGTCACTGATGTATATGCTAAGGAAGGCAATTATTCTCCGATACTGTGATGGTCCCAGCATGAGACACTCCAGAGAAAGGAAGGCTTTTGATCGGAAACCTACTGCTGTGTGTGTATGTGTGTGTGGTCCCTCAGATCATTAAAAAAGACATGCCACAAGAGAGCAAAAAAAAAAAAAAAAAAAACATCACATCTGAAATGACTGTTTTGCATGTGGTCATTGAGGGCCAGTGGATGAATATGGATTAGCTTCTTGTTCTCACTTGAGTGTTTTTCCAGTGAAGAAGACAAGCTCCTACCTGCGGAGCTGAAATTGCTTAATAAATGACATGCTGCCCCATATCGCAGCTTAATTCTCAGATAAGATTCAAAGGTAGTTTCTTATAAATGAATCCAGCACAAAAACTAGAATAAAATAAAGTAAGAATAGAACATGCTGCTGAAGTGGTGTTCATGTGTGCCAAGTCTGCCACCGCAATTACTACTAATGATAATAATCATAGGGAGGCCCAGTGGCTCAGTTGCCTCGTGACCCTACACAAAATAAGTGGTATGGGCAACGAATGAATAAATAATAATTATCATCAATATTATTTTGTATGTTCCGTATTTGTGTAGCAATGTGCATTTTGGGTTCCAAATCGTACACTGCTCAAAACAGTGATAGAGCATTTTAAACCAATTAACCAGCACTGTATTGACTGGAAATCTAAAATATTATCTATAATGTAAATGTATTTCAGGACTAAGAATAGGCCAATTTAAACAGACATGTATTTGATCAGGATTTAAAAGCAGATATTAAGTTATCTTTCCTAAGGTTCTCTCTCAGAGTTTACAGAAAACATCTTTCATTGGTTGAGCTTCTCCTGATCCTTGGGATTAACAGTAGGCCTGCCGCAGCTGAGTGAAGTGCTCGGGTGGGCTATACTGTTTCAGGAGATCAGCGAGATAGGGCATTCAGGCCTTTAAATGTCATGAGCAGGAATGTAATAGACATCCGGTGCAGCATGAATAAGCCTGAGGTAACGTGCTCTGTTTTTCCTTCATGGTTTCAGTCTTTCAGAATTTGTCCCCTTGGACAACAAAAAAATTATTTTAAGCATCACTAAAATGTGGCTTTGGGATCTTGGTGATCATAACAATATTAGTTATCCAGCAAAAGTCATCTGGTATGTGTTTTTTTTTTTTAAACTAAAGCATTATGCTGGGTATAAGCATATAGGCACCAATCTGGCAGCAACACTGACATACAATGTTGAGAACAATACAGCATCTGCATATCAATGTGTATAGAAAATACATGTAGATGGAACCATGGCTGCTGTCCTTTTATCCCTGTCTGAGAAGTCTGCGATTTCCTTAGGAACTGAAAGATGACTGTAGCCACATCAAAGCTGAAGTGGACCAGAAGATTAAGTCTTACAATGTGAACATATTTTTCTGTTGGTTTGTTTAAAAAGGAGTATACACGCACTCTTACTCATTCTCTATACCACTTGTCCTGTACAGGGACACAAGAGGCCTGGAGCTTGGACCCAGGGGACTAGACAGGGATAGTACGAGGACAAATCCATTGCAGGAAGTAAGCACACAGACACACACACACACACACACACACACACACACACACACACACACACACACACACACACACACACACACACTACAGGTAATTGGCAAAGGACAATTAGCCTAATCTGCAATCTTTAGACTGTAAGAAGAAACTGGAGTACCTGGAGGAAATCCACCAAGCAGGGGGAGAATATGCAAACTATAGACAAACAGACATGAGATTGACCAAATTGGTGCGAGATCTTCTATGCCACCCTGCCGTATTAAAGCGTATAGAGTACAGTGCCAAAGTCTTGACTTCTTTATATTTTGCTTCCAAAGGGAAAACTTTCTTCTATTTTTAATGTAGTCTCGAGGAAAAGTTCTCCAGACATCCTAAAGGACTTTTTTTGGCTCTTGTTTTTGGCAAGCTTTTGGCTTTCATTTTTAGTCCAATCCCTGTACCTGACCAGTTTTTAGAGGATTTATTTATTTATTTTGTTAAGCCACACAGTGACCTACTGTATGAATCATTCAAGCATAAATATCTACTGTAACTTAAGGCATGAACCAGTGAGAAACAGGTTTCTCACTGGTTCATGCCTTAAGTTTTAAGTGCCAAAGTGGCTTGCAGATGGGGACAGATGATCAGGCTGGTGATTGATTGGTGTACTGGTGATGTTGAATGCTGAGTGGTTAGAACAGATGAAAGGGGAAATGAGGTTGCTGCTGAGGTTGTTACACAAATACAGTAAGAGTTTATAAAAATTGATCGCGAACTCGATTCCCGGGTGAAGCTGTAACCTCTCGCAGCTGAAGGTCTAGAGAGAGCTGATTGGCCGAGCTCTCTCAGAGGGGATGGATGAGAGGTACTTAGTGCTCCCACATTAATCATGGTTCTACAGCCAATCAGGGGCGTCTGTGAACTCGTGCAAGCGGAAGGAGCGGATAGTGCTGTCCTCCGAGTGTGAGCGAGCAGTTTGAAAAGATGCGGTTGGCTAGCATCACGTGGTTTGGAGGAAAAACATGGTAGTCTTTGGCCCTCCCGACTGAGTGGCAGTAGTAGCCTTAATGTGGGAGCCCCCTAGTGATGGGGAGGAACTGGAAACGACTAAATTAGGGAGAAAATATATCTGGAAAAACACTTATATCTTCCACAGACACCATTTTGGCAATTGTAACACTTCTTATTCCTTTGAGTTAATGGGCAGTTTGTATATTACTGAACTAGAGTGTGGAGCAGAAGATATCATTTGGAATCGACATGACATTTAAACAATCGCAACACAAGTGAAACAACATTCATAAGTTTATTATATACTGTATGTATTTTTCAATACTTTAAAACCCTCAAACTAACATAAAACAGAACAGTATATAGAATAGAATAAATGGTATAGTTATAGAATAACTAAATAAACAAATAAAATCTTAAAGATTTGCTTGAAGTGGCACAACTGACAATGGCGTCACCTAATAGACGAATGATGTTCAAATCTTTTATAAACCAAGGCAGCATAACTGGCCTTCAGTCTAGGTACAGTAGGATGTTCTTCTTTCTTTTTTCACTGTTGAAAAGTACATTGCCAGCCACGGTAGGCATCTTTTAGCTCATGTATACAGAATTACACAGCTAATGCTCTGCTCTGAATGGATTCACAAATTGCTGGTTTCAGTCACCGTTAGTTACTACAACTTTACTGGTTTATTAAGTTACAGCACTATTTTAGGGTTTTACACTTCATAAATGTGCAAGAGGGTTCAAGAGTCGGGGAAGAGGGGAGACACCTCGGAGGGAAAGAATTCACAACACATAATGCATCAGACTTGAGGGCAAGTTGGCGCATGTGTCTCGAATAGTCGAAAGATTGAGAGAGAGAGAGAGAGAGAGAGAGAGAGAGAGAGAGAGAGAGAGAGAGAGAGAGGGAGAGAAAACATGGCAACAGGAAAACAGGGACTCAGTATAATCAAGTCGCATTGTATATCACACAAAGGAATTTTATAATATTCATGGACAAGCAACCATCTCGCATACTGCCCAGAAAAGTCAAATCATTTAAAATATTTTTTTTACAGTGAACATAAATTACTACCTACATCACTCTGTGCCATAAAGAGAGATAAAAGGCAACCATAAAAAAAAAACTTCTAAAAGTTTCAGAAGAAATGTGCTTGAAGGTTTTTTTTTTTTCTATAGTTACAACTATAGAGGCTCGTTTGAAAAGTGGGCTTTGATTGGCACACACAATCCAGCAGTTTAGAATAATGCTGTTGAAAGCTTATTGCATTGCGGAGGCTTTTCTCAGAATCCCTCGCATCTGCGTAAATACGTTTTTAGACAAACTACTTTCACTGGAAACACAAGAGGCGTAATTAAATTTGATTTATTTTGAACTCATCTTCAGAGGCTCTGAGTCTGCCATCAAAGAGTATGGAAATACGGAGCGGGGTTTTTCTGAAAGACCACCGAATCATTCCTGGGTTTGATATGCGTAAGTATAAGCATGGTGCAATATTTCAGTGGAATCCTCTGTATGTGTGTGTGTGTGTGTGTGTGTGTGTGTGTATGTGTGTGTGCAGCCACCTTCCAACCAATTGCTGGGAACAGATAGCTTCAACAAAACAACCCAAGCCACATTTCAACAGTAATCAATTACAACATTGCGGTAAACAATAAGAAGGCAAACAGGAGCAGGCCACAAAGCAAACACCACAAAGTGAAGCCTGGATCTGAAAACGAGATTCCTGGACCAAACCCAGACAGCCAACGGTAATGTGCCTTATTTCAACATGAACAAACACACTCTCACAAAACACCTATCACCCTGCCAGTGCAGGCTGAAGTGCACGAGCATTGTTGGGGCTCAAAAAGCCAGAGAGGTTAAGCACGTTTCCGAGTACCTGCTCTGTCTCCGTCGGCAACGGTGCCGCTATCGGGATAAAAGGGTTCATTTTCAACACAGCTCACACTGTTTGTCTTGACTGATAGCTGTCTAACCAGTAGCTTGATATATGATAGCCTGAAATGATTATCTCTGAGATAGTAGAGTTAAATCCTATAAAGTGGCCAAACATTTACATCAGAAGGCTGATTCTTACTGGAGCTGAAAAAGCAAAGTCGGGATTGACACAGCAGTCCCAACGTGTTTTGCCATATTATTTCCTTTTATTAACCCCTGCAGGTGTATCCATAAGGAAGCTGTTCTCTGCCCCATGACGTTTCAATGACAAGTCTACAAATGTTAATATTTGGTACTAAGTGATTCCTGGTCACTATAATATTTAGGATGCATTTGTTTTCTATTTATGGAGCATTACGTTGAACACTGTCCAAGTCAGGATGCTTTTGGGAAAATGAACATTTCCTGTTAATAGATTACTGTAGTGAGTCCCAACCCTACTTTAGAGTATGTGTGTTTATTAGGGCAGCTGTGCTCGTTTCTGTGTCCGACCCTTTCAGCCACCTTATGGTGCCCGTAGGAGGGAGTGGCTGTGTCTTGTGGTTTCTGAATTCAATGGGCAAATGCTTTTATTCAAAGTGGCTTACATGTGAGAGAGAATCCAATCCATCTGAGCTCACAACCTTTATTAGAACATAAGCACGAAACATACAGTATGTGTGTAGTAATGGTAAGGTTTATTAATATGGTGAAACCTGGAAAACTTCAACTTATTGTCTATTAAAGACAAAAATAGTCTTTCTAGCATATAAGTGGAAGATGAAAGCCAATGTCTTATTTATTTTTTTATAGATTTTTTTAAAGTGGTTTGTTAAAGAGTAAATAGCTGATAAAACTCGGAAAATTATCAACAACTAATTAAAATAAGTGAGAAATGAAACTTTACTAAGTTAAGTCTTTAATTGTCGAAAACACATAACAGAAGAGAGAAATTCTTCTCTTTGCATATCCCAGCTTGTTAGGAAGTTGGGGTCAGAGTGCAGAGTCATCCATGATATAGTGCCTCTGGAGTTGACAGGGTTAAGAGCCTTGCTCAAGGGCCCAGTGGTGGCTGCTTGGTGGAGCTGGGGCTTGAACTGCTGACCTTCAGATCAGTAACTCTTAGACTACTAAGCTACCAAACGTATACTTTTATGATTATGTTCTGCCTATGTTTTATTTCTCTTATACCAACCCAATAAGCCAACACTGACAATCTTAAAATTTCTTCACACTAGCTTCTACAAACAGTTGTTTTCTTATAAAAACAAAGAACAAACAAGCAAGCAAAAAACACAGCTTGTCATGCTCCAAAGAAACTGCAGAGTGTAAAATCCTGAATCCTGTGCTGTTATGGAAAAATCTACTGCTTGTTACAAAGCGCACCAGGCACTTCATCCTTAAATGTTAAATAAACACCTTACGGAAATCTTCACCAATTTAAAAATGCAATTTTTCTTCGCTAAATAACAGCATGCTTTTAATCTCTTATTTACTGGGCTTAGGCTTAGACTTCCAAGCCCCTCTGCATGAGTTACTACAAATAATGAAGTATCAGAATGAGCAAATTCATTTAAACCTGTTATGTGTCTCGCAGCTAGTCGGGGCTGGCATCAGAGGAAATGAATCATCGCCTTCTGACGAATCAGATTCAAGTCTTCGTCAGTTCTACGGAATGAGCAGTTTTTATAACATGTAATCTTCTTCTTTATTGGTCACTGATGTCTGGATGATTTTTGCCACATTGACTGTCCTTAACTTACCCATAGTATGTGAGCTTTTGGTTTATTGAGCCAGTATAAATAGACGGATTTCTAAGCTTAAAGGGAACAGTGGTTATATAAATCATTCACCAACACTGTGCTTGAAAGAGAAGTCAATATTGGTGTCTCAAAAAGCCCAGGAAGGTCATGACCTCTAGTGACAGCCTTGACTGCCTTTATGGGCTCAAACACTAAGAAAGGGCAAAGAGGAGAAGAAGGGGTTATACACGTCCGACCCTAAACCTTCCCTTCTTTTTGCTTTGCCCACCCACACTAACACAACTTACTGCTCCGCTCTGTCTTTTCACCCGCCCATTCCATTGCTATGAATGAGAGCAACCTGCATGTGTGGGGTGTGGGGACATGTGAGACAGAGACAGAGACATAGACAAAGAGGAAGAAAGACAGTGAGAGAAGGGGGAGAAAGAGAGAGAGCGAGAGAGAGAGAGAGAGACTGCTAAATGGTGAGTGCAGGTCTGCAGGATTAGGGGAGACAAAGACATAGTTGAAAGACATAAGCCTCTGTGAAATGGAATCACTCCCCGGAGATGGAGGGTCTCTTTCCTATACACACTCCTGTTCATACACAGTCATGCACAGCAGCACCAGTCACATGGACACACACACACACTTTCACAGTGACTTCTCCCCAAAAGACTTTTTTTTTTTTTGAGTACACAATCAGAGCGCTTCAACTCTGCTGATTCTAACAGGAGGGGGAAAAAAATCAGAAAAGATATTCACTGTACTTGTATTAATATCTTATTGTATTTAAACTTAAAAAAAAAATTTCTTTGATCTTTATTCATTATGTTTTATATCTTTATACTTTATAACCTAAAATATGTCCTTGCATTAATTTTATTTCTATTCACCAGTAATAACAAGCACCTCAAGTAACTATGGTGACAAAAATAAATAAATAAATAAATAAGAAATAAATACAAATATCAATCAAAAACAAGGACCATGAAATTATACAAAACTGGACAAAAAGTAAGATCCTGATGAAAAGTATTAGTGGAATCACTGGAATTTGTTTATACCTACAGCAAGAATACACCTTGGATTTATTATAACTGATGACAAATTAGTTCAAAACCTCAACTTATTTGATCAAACCTATCAACTAGTAGCATTATGTAAAAGTCTGAGATTAAATGAAATTAACCAAAACTAATCAATGAGTTTTAAATATTAAATTACACTACATTTACATTTATTCATTGTACAGAAGCAGAACAATACATGATGCGATTGCTATTTATTAATTTAGTATCAGACAAGGCGAGTTAATAATTGTGATGAGTATTATTTAGATGTGTAAAATCACATGAAAGAATCTTTCCAAAGTTTAAGGATTACCAAGTAAAATCGATTGTTCATTTAAAGACGCCTCAGATGTAGAAGACACACTGTCGGCAAACCCTGATCCTATTGATAACTTTTACAGTTGCACAAAAATAGAAAACTCCTGTGCACGTATGTGTGCCCATGGCAGTTTGTTTATTTAAGAACCAAAAACGACCACAAGCCACAAAACCCCAAAAGCAAAGGAGGCTCCTTCCCCACCGCAAGTCACACCATTTCATTTCGGTGACAATAAAACGACCTGAGACATCTTTGCACGTCAGAATGTGGCGGCCAGACAAAGCTGAAAGGACGGGAAAATGGTCTGCTAAACAATTCAGCTTGAAAAGTGTCAAGAAATGATAAGAAATCAGAGAAAGAAGGGAAAGGTCAGAAATATGAAAGACCCGAGCGGTAAAAGGTTCAGCACTTACGCTGTGAAAGAAAGAACACATCAGGAAAAACTTTTTTTAAAGAAAAAAAAAAGAAAAGAAAAGAAAAACGTTATTTCCTTATTTCCACAATCTCATCAGTATGAAAGAAACACTTGCAAAAATGTATATTTCAACCATGCCATTATTTTAAGCAAATCTACAAGTAACAAAACTTTAGCTCTGTTGGAGGAAGACGACCTTACACCAGAGCAACCCCTCTGGCCAAGTCAGTGACGATAAAACAACCAGAGATGTTTTTGAACTCAAGAACACTGACGCAGAGGTGAAAGATATACTGCTGAAAGGATGGGAAAGTCATCTATAAACAATTCAGCTTTACGAAAGTGATCCCAAAAACCCCACAAAAGACAGAAAGGAAGCAAAAGACAGAAAAAGTTTGAACTATTTACCAGAAATCTAAATGTGAACCTACGTAGGAACTTACCATGTGAAGGAGGGGGAAAAAAAAGCCAAGGTAAATCAGGACCACAAATCCTTGAGTAGGATGGAAGCCGTGAACTGGTACTATTTCCCCCAAAATGAAAACGTAAAATCCAGCTTAGTGAAGGGAAACAGCTCCAGGTGGTAACTCTCTGAATGACTGTTCCGATCAAATCCACCTGCTTGACACGCTGAGGGTGTGTGTGTGTGTCTGCGTGAGAGAAAGTGTGTCTCGAGGGAGAGGCGTGAGCTTTCTGACACTGGGAACCAGGCCAATCCTCTCTCTCCCACCCGCTCTCTCTTTCTCTCTCTCTCAGGTGTTGAGTTACAACAAGCCCCCAAGGGGCCGGATTTACACTCCTTAACCAATCAGGAAACAGAAAAGCCCAGTCCTGTCCCTGTACAGGTAAGTGTAAAGGGGATGAGTCCGCATAGTGTTACTGAAACATAGGAGGCTTTTTTATTTTTTGGAGACGAAGCAGACAGACAGACTGGCAGCAGAACAGTCATAAAGATAATAGAGATAAAGGAGGGTGTGCGTGTTAACTTACTGTAACGTGATGTTGAAATAATCTTCTTTGCTAATCGATATTTCTGTCTCACTGACCACCAATCATACATATATATTTAAAGAAGCTACTAAGAAACAAGGGGAATTCAAGTCAAACTGAGATTCAGCAGAATAAATGAACACATTTATGAGAGATAAAAACTCCCTTAATTTCTCTATTATAATCTCCTCCTACATACATTAATGCACTTGTCTGGAGCCATGATTAGACTGCCTGCTTCAGGTCTCCAACACTGACCTCTCAAGAACGCCCTTAATGGCCCAAACATGTGGAATTGGCTTGGAGCATGGTCAGGACTATACAGGGGATGTTGCAATAACTCCCTGTAACATGCAAGTGGTGTCCATGAATGATCGTGTGTGCAGATCCCAAGGACAGATGTATCTCTTCTCCAAGGCATCAACAAGTAATCTGTCAATTTTCACGGATCAAGCTGAGTGTTCACGGGAACATCTGCAATTGGCTCCGAGCTATCTTGCCCGGGCTCATCATTCAGGGACGTGTGGCCTTCTTTAAAACAGGTGCACCGTTCAAATGTTTTACTGCGGCTAAGAGTCTCATCAACATACTTTTGCTTGAAGTCTTCTGTAAATGTCAATTGGTTTTATGCCTTCATTCATGAGGAAATTTCATCACAAGTCCCAGTTTGACTTGAATGCCCCTCATATAACCTTTCCGTCTGACTGATCAGAAACAATCATATGCATAGGCACCCCATTTCAGGTTTTACCTCAACGCCTCATTTTTGACCGAGACAATTTGCTTTTCAAAATCCAATTTTCTTTCTCTACCACTTTCAAAGTATGCTTTTTGCCTCCTGATTTTCAAAATCCTTCTCCCCAGTTAATTTACAAGTACACTGTTTGCTCTTAAATAGGAATAATAAGAAGAATCGAAAAAATTACTGAATAATTGAATAATTAATTAAAAATTATTTTGATCTGGTCATGCCATACTTTGTATTAGATTTATGGTAAATGGAGTTAGAACTGCTATTAGTAATACATTTAGAATTAAGTGCTTTTGACATTCAAAATCACCTGCTGGAAGCACACAGTGCACACAAAAAATATCATTTACAAATGGACTTTGCACGTAAGATAAAACACACCTTTATTCATTGTAAATCACCTGCAGCACACCCATTTTTTGTGCACACAATCTACCACACGGTACACATGCTCAGTGTTATATGTCAACCAACCAACCAATCAATTAATCAATCAATCAATCAATCAATCAGTTTTACAGTTTACAGAGATATCACACAGTGATAATGTATAAAAAGTGAACATTTAGCAACTGATTTTGTTTATATTGCATACAGCTGAATCGATTAGACTTCAAGGAAACAGAAGCTGGATAACTCAATGACCAGTGATTTTGGGAGAGTACTCAGAGAAAGACCATCTGGCTACAGGGTAATATCACTATAGTGATGCTGTAAACTAAAGTCATCTGAGTATTGTGTTTTAGAAGTGACTGAGGCTCATTGTTCTAGATAGACAGACAGACTGACTATAAAACACAGAGATTAAGAGAGAGAGGAGCGTGAGAAAGCGAGAGAGAGAGAGTGAGTGAGTGTGTGTGTGTGTTTGTGTGTGCGCGAATGTGTGTGTAATTGAAGCAAGAGGAATGTTTTGTCGAGCTCTGCATAGGCGTGATGACACACACACAGACAGAATTACTGCAAAATCAGAAACCCAAATGGGGTGTTCACACACGGGGATGAATTTAAAGAGGTAAATTAACACAGGAAATGAGTGTTCACACACATACACATGCACACACAAAGAATCATCAGTAAACATG
Organism: Clarias macrocephalus; assembly: GCA_011419295.1. NCBI lineage: Eukaryota > Metazoa > Chordata > Actinopteri > Siluriformes > Clariidae > Clarias > Clarias macrocephalus. The sequence goes on along the minus strand of JAAGKR010002079.1, from coordinate 53,467 downwards.
TAACAAGAAAACACACTGAGAGTGTCGTCACATCAGAATAATCAACAGTGGGGTGGTGTGATATGTTACTGCCCCAAGACTAATCCATTCAGTGGAGAAGTCAGTGACACTGGAGAAGGATTGTTGATTTTTTTTTTTTTTAACTCAACAGCTGAAATACTAATACACCCACTCCTTTCAGTGCTCCTTCATAATTGCCACTCCAAAATTCATGAATTTCCATGGCCAAGGCAGCAATACCAAGAAGGTTGGTACAGTCCACAGTTCGGAGGAGAGAGCAGCTGCCTTCCGAAATCCACATTCAAAACCAATCACAGCAGCACTTTTAGGAAGAGATGACGTCTGAATTTTATATCATCTTAAACAACACTTTGTGTACTTATTAACTGGCTCATTTAACAATATTTGAGATTCAACCCTGGAACCAGTTACTGAAAGTTACTGGAGCTGATATGCTAAACCAGACTAAGTGGAACTATAAAGAGAAAGTTATGAGATTTACAGGACTATCCACCGATTCCATGGTTTAATTCTCTCACTTTTTGGCTACATAGTACTGATAAGAATTTAAAAGATGAGGAGAATAAACCATGGAGGTGGTGGACAGCTAGATTAAATGATTGAAAGATCATCAGCAGGTCTGCAAACCTCTACAAAAGCAGACGTTAAGGCTGGTCTGGAGCATTCAGGTACTGTACTGTATGTGTTAACACAATACCAAAAGGAAAGCATATAAGCAATTGTCTTAGAGAAGCAACTGTGGTACAACATCTGGAAAAGGTTATAAAACTTCCAACAAAAACTTTCCAAAAAATCACCAAAAAATTTGGAGTTCAAGGTTCTACAGTAGTTTAATTTTAGTTTATTTACCATCTTCCTAGTAGTAGACATCCCAGCACATTACCTCTTAGACCTCACTGAGCATGTTAAAAGCTAAAGTTCATGGAAGCAGAATTAGAAGAAGACTGAGCAAGTACAGTTTGCGTGAATGGGTTGCCAGGAGAAACGTCTTTTATCTAAAAGAAATAGGGTAGTATGACTGAGGTTTGTAAAACTAGAAAATATCAGTACAATGTTTATAGATGTTGGTGAGAACAAAATAATGGTAATTTGACATCTGGTCAATAAAAAAAGAATTGAAAGACAGTGTAGCTTTTTTATACATGGCTCTCTGACAGTGATATCTGATTTCGGAAGGTGGACACCATCACATGAATCGACCTGAATATGTAATCAACGACACTTACAATTTCTCCACCTATTTTGTTTCCACATTTTGCACAACATTCAATTAAATATGCATGTACACAGAGGCAAAGTGCACTTCGGATGTTGTTTTGTACATGAAGCTCAAAACAGCATTTAGGCTCATGGCCAACTTCATACATTAAAAACTACATATTTTCCCAAAGAAAAAAATTTGTTTTCACCTGAAAACAGGGATAAACAGATCCAGATTTTTTAAATTATTTTTTACTATTACTATTGACATTATGGCTGCTCATTTGCGATTACGTATATGTGAGGGGTTCCCTTCTTGGCATTATTTGAGATATTCTTCATTGCATGAATAAAAGGGTAGAGTTGGATCTGATTAAACTCCTCCTATAAGCCTAAACCTAATCCAGCCTCCTAACCCCTAACCCACACAACGTTGCATAACACTAAACAACACAATAAAAAAACTTGTAGCCTGAAATACACTACACTCACAGAATTTTAATTTGTCTCCACAGAGCTCCATCCACATAGGAGGAAATATATCAGGTCAGACTCTACCACATGGCCTTGCATTTTAGATATAGTTGCATTATTTGGCACTGTGTTCCAGTATCAGAGGTGCATGCATGCCCCTGTACCCATATAACCTATGATTTTGCAATGCATTGAATAATATGTTAAATTGGTGGATTCTGAATGTAGAAATGGACAATATTATACTACTTCCTGGAAATAAACCAGAAATAAGGCAAGATGCTATGCTTAAAACGCATTAGGAAATTAATCATGTTCAAAATAAAAAAGGGCCAGTATGCTGCACAGACTAACTAAATTAGCTAACTGCAGCTCTCAAATATCAAGAAGCTGATTTCAGTCATAAAATCAGTCAAGAAATGTATTTGTCCTGTGTTTAAAGTACTACAAAATATTAATAAAACAGATTATATTGTAAAGTGGCATGGAGGCATATTCGTTAGCACTGTATAAGGTTAACTTCTCCCTTCAGGTCCGTGTGTGGAGTTTGGCATCCTACCTGGTCCGTGTGTGGAGTTTGCATGTTCTCTCTGTGCTTGATTGGTTCTCCCAGGTAATCCCGTTTCCTTACAGCAGCCAAAGACATGCAGGGAAGGTTAACTGGAAATTCCAAATTTCCCATAGTGTATAATGTTGCGTCCTAATGTTCTAATTTCCTGGGATAGGCTCCAGGCCTCCCATGACCCTGTACAGGATGAGCGTTATAGAGAATGACTGAGTGAGTAAGTGAGTGAGTGAGATTCTTTTGCAGTCTTGTGAACTGGCCAGTCATTAATATCAATTTAAATAAATCTCATAAAATCAGTAAGGCACATGACTATGACTAAAAAGTGACCAGATATATTGAGGTGGCTCCTTTATCATAGCCCTCGAACACAAATGAGTTTGCAACTTTGATTTAATACCTCTGGCTTGTGTTGAATTTTAAAGCATTTCATTAACAGGATAATTAGCATAATTAGTGTTGAAGTAACTCTCACAGTACTAACAAAATCAATTTTTATAATTGACTTTTTAATCATTAACACCTACAATGTTCACTTAAACTCTCAGAGTGAGGAATTAAGTTGGATAGACACAAGATACTGTGTGTCATTTACTTACACACGTCAGGTGCTGAGAAACAGCAAAACACAGCCATTGCCAGGTAACATTAAACAGAGCTGATATAATAGACAGGACTTGGGAGAGTATTTATGATCCATGAACAGAATCTGTAACCACCACTTTTACCATTTCAAAAAGTCAAAAAGTCAGAAAATGGCTAAAACACAAATCACCAGCCAACAATAAGGCCAAAACAGTAATCCAAAGAGTGAAATAAAGACAGGAGTATGTCAAGGAAAAAAAATCAGTTAGAGAAATAACCAACCTCAGACTTTACACAACTAGGTTGTTGGCACAATGAATCTCTATGAACCATGTGCTACAGTATACTGGAACAATGAGTCATGAGAACAAGAACAATGTTCTGTTGGAGAGGTACACTATAGTCTATTGTCCAAGAACATCTTTATGCATGATAAAATTACTGTAACACTTGTCCTTGGGTGGTTTATTGAATGGCAGTTGTAGCTCAGTAGTAAAACACTGGACGGGGTATTTGTCACTAGATCTTTGTATTAGCTTGAGATCAAAAAGCTAATGCAGAGATCTAGTACTGTATGTTCCCATTCTATGCTTGTGAATAGTGGAATTCCACATCAAACCACTGTGAAAATCACTGTGAAAAATAAACGTGCGTAAAAAAAGATTTGTGTGTAAGTCTGTGTTTTGTCTGAGTTGGATTCCAAAATCTACAGCCACGACAGCTTACAGATACAGCTTACTCTGACCGTTTACAGACACAAAACTCGTCCAACATTCGTGGACGTAATTTTGCAATTCGTCCATGTAACAGAGGAGTTGTAAAAATGTAGTCTTTATATTCGTATATTTCAGAGTTTTACTGTAACAAATATACAAAATCTCGTATCTGTAAACTGTCGTGGCCATAGATTTTGGAATCCAACTCGGACAAAACACAGAATTACACACAAATATTTTTTTACGCATTATTATTTTTTACAGTGATTTTATTCCATAGTCCCCTTGTTTGCTGATATTTAGACATTTTGTTTAATCGAAAGTTTTGCGGTGAACACTTTCTTCTTAAAAGGAAAGGGTAGTAGTTGGTGTGGTTTGCAGAAGTATACCCAACAACACCTCTTTGGATTCATTCAAACCCCAACCTTTTTATGGGCGAAACATCTGGTGTCGTTAAGAATTCACATAAAAAAATGGAAAAGGACAGTTAAAGCTCCCCGATTATAATCCTTTTTAAACCAGTTAATGTAAGGCTTAGAGGTCTCCAAAGTGTGTCTGGTACTTTTCCAGCTGCGCTAAAGCTCAGATCCTGCATTCTGGGATGCCAGAATTTCTTCTGTTTTACTCCTTTCTAAACTGCACCAGTGTCTTTAGTTTTAAATAAACCACCACAGGATGCTCTTTGTTGTATGTGCCTTTTTCTTTTTCTAACCAATCATGACTGCATCTGTTTTTTAGGTGTTTCCATCACATATTCTAACAAAGAAAACACGCATGGAAAGGGGATTTTTCGTTAGCAACCATGTTTTTGTATGTATATTGAAGCGTTCTGATTTATGATAACATCCTCAATGTTCAGCGATATAAAATTTAAAAGAGAAATAAGAGCTAAAGAAGGATACGTTAGCCATAAGCCACTAACCTAACCATCTTTGGGTTTGTTGCTCATGATTAGCTGCTAACAACTAACCCACTCTTCTGAAGCTATTAAAAAGTTAGCCATTAGCCTTACCTCTGTGTTAAAATATCAAAAGCCTCATATTGTTCATTTTGCTTTTGGAAGAAAAGTAGTGGGGAAAGGGTTATTTTTTTTTCTTCTTAGTTTTTTATAGAGCAGCTATTAACGGCCGAGCACTCTGTTTAAACACCCTGCAGGCATCACCTAGCTTTCTCTGGGGTCTAGAGTTCTATATTAGCCCCGGTGGTCCAGGTCCTTTTCTGTAGTAATATTTTTCCAGTATACACACTGTTCCGTGTAGCCTGTAATAATCTATACAAGTTTCTGGTGGCTTTATAAAAAACTTTGCCCTTGTTTATTTATCTAGCTAGATGATATTAGTCACTCTTAATAGCAAGAAAATGGCACAGAAAAACACAGATTATCTTGTACATCTTGACAATGCGTTAACCTCAAAGCCACTTTCAAAAATAACATCAATCACGGCTTCAGGATGTAGTCGCGTCACCAGCTTTAAAACTGTCGATGGATCAGAAAGCAGTTCACTCCGAAATGTCACATAGATAACTGTAGGAACATTTTCACTGTAAATAAAGTTTCTCCCCTTAAATTAGTATTAAAAATAAAGAGGTTGGTGTTTTTATTAACGGCCAACAACAGAGCATGTCTTGCTTCTTGTCATCCTGTACGCGTCTAACGCTCTACTCACAACACAGAGTTGCTATAGCCAGACACACAATGGCTCTTTAACAAATTAACATCCTTTTCTGTCGCCTTGCATCTCCAGGGTCGGGGTTTGATTCTCGCATCGGGTCTGTGTACGTTAAGTTTGCACATTTCCTCCCACAGTCCAAAGTCATGCAGATTAATCTACCTGGCATAACCAGTGTGTGAATAAGTTTGTGCCTTTGTGTGTGTGTGTGTGTGTGTGTGTGTGTGTGTGTGTGTGTGTGTGTGTGTGTGTGTGTGTGCCCTGCGATGAATTGGTACCCTGCCCATGGTGAACCCTGCATCGTCTCTTGGGATAGGCTCCAGACTCCGTGCGACCCAGTACACAGAGGATAATGGATATGAAAAAGATATTTTTAAAAATTAATAAATAAAAATGGAAGGGATACAGTAATAACAGTACAATGGAATTTGCTACACATCAAGATCATTTAGCTGAATTTTAAAATGCAAGGCCATAAAAAAAAAACATGCATTGTTTTTTTTTTCCCCTCAAAAAAAAAAAACACTGAAACATCTTATTCTGTCCAGTAGGCCTTGATGTTAATGGACATCTCCAAGGTCCCTCTGTATTCATATCTGACTGCCTGCTCCCACATGAAAGTAAAAACTGTTGCTCATGTGAGTTTTTTGCTGGGTCCCACAAGATCACACTCTGGTGTGTGCTGAGCATCGAGTTCCATTAACACCCACAGACTACATTTTCTGTCTCTTATGACACACACATGCTCTCTAACACACAGAGAATAATTGAAAGACGACAGCCTGGCTGCTAGACGTAGATAGATAGGCACAGAAGCAGAAAGCCTATAAAATGTTATATACTTGTTTTATAATCTTGTTTAGGACGAGTTTCAGATTGTCCACAGTGAGCTTAACTGAAATAAAAAACATCCATGGAGATTTCTTCCTAAAATACCAACACTTGATAACACATAAACACACTTGTATTATTTTAATATGGGCTATAAGTGGACTTACACACAGACCCAAACGCTGACGCTGACATAATGGTTCTTTAAATGTTTTTAAGCCAAAATAGAGCACAGAGCTTTTAACTGGTTAGAAGTACATAATGTTACAGTTTAATTTCCACCAAGAACAATGTGTGCCCAATCTCTCTGTCTGTTCCAACAAATAATTACACAAGATTTTTACTAAATCTGCCAAAAGTCATAAGAACTTTTCGGCATTGCAGTTAAGTACATAACCATGGACACTGCCTGTACTTGTTCGGAGCAACCATCTGTATATAGTTGGCTGTTCCTGTTGAGTCTCTTGATCTGTTTGGTGCCAATGTCATTGTATGTTGTTTGGATAATTTATTTTTAGTACAGAATGTTATTTATAAAATAATAATAATTAAAAAAACCTGCTAGACAGTTAATATGGTAGATAGCATAAGAACATAGGGTACATACACACTGACACGCTCATTCACACACTACGGGCAATGTGAACGCCAATTAGCCTAACTTGCCTGTCTTTGGACTGCGGGAAGAAACCGGGGTACCCGGAGAAAACCCACCAAATACGGAGAGAACATGCCAACTACATGCACACAGACACTATGGGGCCACCGTGATCCGAGGTCCTAACCACTATGCCCCGTGCTGCCTTGTGTGTCTCCATTTATTAGATAATTAATGTGAGATAAGAGATTGAACCTAAGAGCCGAAGAGATTGAACAGATTTTTTATGTTGTAAACATACCTGAAATTGATTTTTTACGACTGATTTTTCTTTTAGTTGTATCTAGACAACTGCTTTTGATGGGTGAAAGACCTGATCCTTAAAAATAACTTGCAGAAGAGATGCACCTCTCCGTGGGAACTGTACACACAATCATTCAGAAATACTACTTGTACAGAAACTTGACTGGGAGTTATTGTCAGAACCACCGTACAGCCTGACCTTGCGCCAAGCCATATCCACATGTTTGGGCCATTAAAGGAGCTCCTGGGAGACCAGAGTTTAGAAGCAGGCAGTCTGTTTTTGATGATATTCAAGCGCCAGTAAAACGCTGGGATACATTAAGTGCATTAGAGTAGAAAAAAAGGTTATTTTACTCTTATAATTATAGTTATTCTGCAAAATTCCTGGTTAAAGCAAAAGTAATATAATTCCAATACATTCATTACCACAAAATTGTCTTTATTTAATGACATAACTTTCACACTCATTAGTCTACCAGATTATAATATAGCAATTGATACCACATTTATTACTTTTGCCTGATGAAATAGCTGGAAATGGCCTATTATATTGTACTGTGATGCTTAAGCAGGGATACAAATGCTGTATGTGGCTGAATGAAAATACATATTTTATTATTTATATTGGGCATAGTTAATTATGCATATTGTTTAATGTGGGGATGAGAAACAAGTTAAATTCTTTGTAAAGTATTACACCAATTAAACCCTGAGTGTTTTTTTTTTTTCCAAAAAATAATGTGAACTTTATTTGTTCCTTACATGTCATCCTGATGTGCACGTGAAGAGCAGGACTCAAAGACCTTTTTTTGCTTTTTCTACCTCCTTGTCCCTCATGCTTCATTTCTCCCTTTGTCTCTTCCATATCAGTGCTTTCTCTTTCCACACCTCTGTCTATTTCTCACCTCTGCGTCATTTCTTTCTCATCTTCTCATCTCTTCTTTAATGAGACAAGTGGCAAAAAAGACTTATAACACAAAGCCACCCATTTATTCCAATACTATTAGAAGTTCACAAAAAAAAAAAAAAATCAATAATGAAGATTTTCTATGAGAGAGTGCATTTGGGTCAACAGCGACAGCAACATTGTAGGTGGCCTTGGATGTGTCTCATTTTCCAGCGCATCTCAGATTTCAACTATTTCATACCCGTGTATGCTGCGTGCTCGGGCCTGCTCTACACACACTCCCTGGCGCGAGACACACACGTCTGGAAAAAGATGAAGGGATCAGGGTGTATTGATGGAGCCACTCCTTATGGTGGTTAAGGACCCTTGCATTTTATGATGGTGTGTGTGTGTGTGTTGTGTGTGTGTGTGTGTGTGTGTGTGTGTATGTGTGTGTGTCCTAGGAGCCCACCCCTGGAGTGTGAGTCAGTGAGACAGTATTACAGGTGGGATATGACAGGAAGAACATGGATCCTGGAAAAGAGGGGGGGATAATAAACAAAACTCCTGACACACAAGGTGTTTTAGGGAAGGCAGAATAGGGGCTGTGTTTCAAAAACAACTCAGACATTTTATTCCTGTGAATCAAGCTGTCATGTCTGCCCTTATTCTGTCCCGACTGACCTACCAAGCTCTATAAACATCTTCCGTCTCCTTACTTTCCTTATCTAATCATTACCATTTCTTGTAATTATCTTGTTCACTTTTCCTTATAATGTCTTAAAATGTCTTGTCTGTTTATAAATTTAAAAAAAAATCCATGTAGTGTATGTAGCTATGTACATAGAAGGATTTTTTTTTTTTACAAGATTTTTTTGTAGAATTCACTTACTGCAAAAGTAGACATTTTGAAGTAACTCATCATTTACAAAAACATTTTCATCACAAGCGATGCGCCATTTTAGATGGTGGAAAACCATCAACAGTGAGAAAAGGGATTTTAAAAGAGGATTCATGCATCGCTTATGATCAGGGACTGTGTTGAGTAGTAGCTTTGAATAGAGGAAGAGGTAGGAATACTCTACCAAAATGTGTAGTTCGCGCGACCTATTTCACTTAATAAAAAAAATTATGCCCAATTAAATTTCTCACCGCAAATGTTAGTGGTTGATAATACTTTATCTTAGTAATCTATTTTTAAAAAAGGGGAATTGTTGATCATATTTCCTGTTTCCTCTGGTACTGTGCTTTCAGTTTGGCCACGCAGTATCAAAACGGGAATGTCTAAATTATGAGCCTTATTCAGTGGCTAGCTTATGCTAGACATTAAATAACATAAAAAGCCACTTGAACCATTTGAACAGTGACTATTCTGTGTGTTTGCTTTAGTCTCTAAACAATCCATCATATGCAAAATATGTTCATATAATTAATTTTTTTTAGAAATATTCAGATGAAATGTTATAATTAGCCAGAACATACAGTACATATTCAGTTACAAAAGCTATTGATAGTACGCTTGGTGTAACTAGTGGGTCAGGGAAAAACAAAACAAACAAAAAACACTCCTTTATTATAGAATATGGAATAATAGAGTAGGTGGCATCAGGTTATTTCAAGTGCAAATAAATGTGCAAATTAGGTAACACATGTTCATTAAAAGATACCAGTTCACATTGTACTGAATTTTTTTTAGGAGTGTGCATTCAGTTCACTTTTTTAGATCTTTATTTTATAATCCTTTCCTGCACATGTATACGGAGATGCGCAACACACCTACTCAAATGAAATAAACATCAAAGGCATTTGATGGGAATGATGCTCACGCGTTTTGTCCTTACCCTGCAGGCTGAATCTGATATTATCAGCAGCGCTCATGCACTGTTTAATTTCTATCATATAAGATCTCACTAAAATGTGTACAAGTTGGGTGTGCACGTCGCATTACACAATGATCCAGATGCCCACAGTACTACAATGGAAGGTAAGCAAAACGGCTTCACTCTTGGTTCAAATGCAGGACACATTTAAACCAACAACAACAAAAAAAAATCTCCATTTTTTTAAGAAACAGGGAAAAAAATTCATAACATAATTCTGACATGTTTTAGATTTAGAAAAAAAAATACTATTGTTCCATTTTAATATTTAATATGTGTAAATATCATACAGGAGTTCATTTTTTTTTCTGTCAGCAGGTTTGACTATTAGGAAGAAATGATGAAAATAAATAGCATTGTACTATACTTTGCATGACTTCAACTTTACAAGAATTCTGCCAACATGCCAGCCTGTCTAAATGTTATTTTTCCAGCACCTTGCCGCATTACCCTGTAGCTATTTTCTTGTCCTCCTAAACAACAGAATTTTTTCAGCATGGGGTATGATTTTTAAATAATGAATGAATAAATTTTAGACAGAGGCACAACTGCAAGCCAGATATGCACTGCCAACCATTAACAAATTTGCACAGCACAATAATATGTTTTGAAACATATTCATACAAACAAACCTGAGCTGAAAAAATGAAACTGTGCAGGTCTTGCCTTGGCAAACCCAGAGTGTGGGCTTTGTGTTTGAGAAAGAGTGTAATACAGTGTTTTTGACAGTGTGATATAGTAGCACTAGCTCACAGGGGGTGTAAAGGAAAATGTTTGGATTCTAGCCATCCAAGCCATGGCCAGAAGTCCAGGAAAGCATACTTGGCCAAGCTGCCGTGGTACTGTAGGTAGGATGCCATTATTCTCTTCCCTATTGATCCGAATGACAATGACTAATCTTGGCCATCTACAGTATGAGCTCATGCTGTGAGTTAATGTTGATCCTTGTTCCTGTATGATCTCTGCCAGTTGGTTATACCACTTGGTGTATGACGTCCTGTGATGCTGCATTGTCTAAATTTCATTGCATCTCTGAACTGTGAGTCTATGTGAGGCACCATGAGTATATGGTATAATACAATATGATATAATCTAGAGCTGAGTGCTTTTTGTCATGCTCCCATGATAAGTACATTTTCAAAGCACTGTTCATCAGTCCTGTTCTTTCTAGGTTGCATATTCTGCCAATGCTTGGTGGATTTCCTCCAGGTACTCCTATTTCTTTTAATAAAAATCTAGGGTAAACAGGCATGCAGTGCGAGTGTACCTCGGGTTTTGGAGTACCCTGCCTTTTTCCCTGGAATAGGCCCGCATATAAAACCACTAATGCTTTTACCATTATGGACCTTAATTACAAATCTAAGCTTAAATGGTGATCTTTGAGGCTGGTAACTCAAAATGAAGTGAGGTAAGTTTTGGTCTTGCTTTCCTAGTATGGTCTTCATGAGAGTCAGTTTCGTCATGGTGCTTGATGGGCTTTGCAAATGCACTCGACAATACTGTTGTAGCAAGATCTATCCCGAAACAGCCGACCTCGTGTTTTTATTATTATTATTTTTTTTAACTGACTGTAGTTGAAAAAATAGAATGTAAAAAAATAAATCCAAACTTTTAACCGGTCCTGTATGTTTATCTACCATCATGTTTTGAACATAGTGTGGTATAGTGGACAACCAAAAGAAACAAATAAACCTATGTCCAGAGAGAGGGGAAAATAAGCTGTTATGCTGTAACCATACTGTATCTACTGTGTCATCATCATCATCATCATCATCATCATCATCATCATCCCATATTATCTTACAGCAGATGCTTATATTTATATATTTGCACCTAACCAGATACAGTACTGGAGTCAATCTTAATACAGTCTGGCTCTTAAGGCAAGGTATTTAGCAAGTGATTCTTTTAACTACAGTCTTTTAACAGTCTCAATCTGTTTGAGGCTCATTACTGTTGACTAAAGGAAGTAGTACTGATAATACACTCGGCATTGCTCAGTAGTAGATGATACTATGTCTTCAGAGTGAACGCATCTTACTAGTTGATAGGAATATTATGTTTTCCAGACAGTACTGTATGTCACTCCAAATTGTGAAATGCAGCATTTCAATTCTGCATAAGTATGAATGACATTATTTTATCCGGGATTTAATTTTCCATACTGTTGGTTCTATTGGATTTTATTGTATCCCCCACTAATGTTATTTGGCCTGGTTTAACATGGTTTAGTTGAAATAGTTCAGCATTGCATTGTCTCCTTTACCAAAGCCTTTGCTGCAAGTTTGATCTTAATCTTTCTGTCAGGCCTGGGAAATACCTGACCATTCATGGGCAGTCGAATACATGGACATACGTGAACATATGTGCTAAAAAGAAAATACTGAAAATCATTAGGGATTTCTAATCATTCTTAATGGATTGTAATGTGTTGTTCCTAATGGTTCTTGATCGCTTATCTGATGCCAATCATCTACTCATTTCAGAGTGCCCTAATGGATTCTTGGTGATATTTTAACCCTAGTGGTTGTGCTTTATGATGGTTATGATGGTTTTCAATGAATACATTTAATGATTGATGCGCTATACTACAGCAGGCCAGTCTATACTGTTTTATAATGAAAAGTTTTATTTAATGATCAATTGTAAATTCCTGAAGGTAAGGGATCATATTAATTGTTTTTCAAATGGCAGATTTTCAATTGTTTATTTACATGTTTTTCAAATGACAGATTTCTTCAGAACAGGGGATGTAGTACAGCCTGGATAGTACAGCACTTCACACCCATACACTCACACAAACATACATTCTGTCTCTCTTTCTCTCTATTTACCCTTCTCTCACAAATTTACTGTATACCCACACACACATGTGTAAGAGTACACATACATACAAACAAGTGCACGAACACACACATACACACACATACAATTAACCAATCCTCTTCCACTTTTACTGCTGCCGTTCAAGGACTGCCCTCAATTATCTATACTGTGATTATGTTCTGTGTAAAAAGAAAGAGAAGAGCCTGAAGATACAATTTCATTTTCACAGGCATTTCATGGCCTCATTGCGGGCCCAAAGTGAGATCTCAATCTCATTTGCAACAGGAAATACGGTTTTGGCCCTCATCAACTCGCCGTTCACGCCTTGGATAAATGGAATCAGACGTTCAATATGGCTACATGGCCTCTGTGGTGATATAATACATATCAGGTCCTGGCAATTAACGATAATCTTTACTGACTTCATTTGTATGGATTACAACATCCATCACTGAGATGGAGCGAGCCATTAGCATACAGCTCGAGTGATTTGCATGGCCGTGGTACACTTGGATCTCCTGTGTGTGCCTGTATGTGCCTGTGTGTGTGCAAATAACCTTTGGTTGTTATAGGCTAAGTCTAAAAAGTATGGAGAATAATGTGCTTTTGTGTGTGTGTGCGTGCGCATGCGTGCATGTGTTTGTCAGTACTTCCACAGTCTAGTGATTATTGTGAATTTCATATCACAATAATGGTCTTATATACCACCATAATGCTGCCTGCCAAATGGAACCGGCCTAATGCGGCCCAAAAAATGATGCCTACCTATGCTGCCTCCTTCCAAGTGGAATGAGACTAGAAAGCAAATTGAATTTCTCAAACAAGACGTCATCAATAGGGACAATAATGACCCAGGTGTCAGGAACAGGTGTTGACTGTTCATGCAATAGTTTAACCCCCTCAAAAAAGTAGAAAAATAAATAAATAAATATGATTCTCTTAATTTAATTGTAATTGATCAGCCTTGATTGGAGTTTAAAGCTAATGTTTTACACATATACCCTAAACAATACTGCTTGTCTCAGCAAAATGTCTTTATGTCCTTTAGGATCAGCAAAGTACTTTTCTAACTAACCGAAAAAATAATAATGGTTTATGAACAAGATATGAAAACCAATTTCAATCTCTAAGAGCTAAACTATGGATATGCTTCAGATATTTAAATGGCTCTTAAACAGGCAACAAAAAAGGGAAGGAGGACCAGAGACTTTTGGACCTGACTATACAAACCCACACCCACACACGAATCCATGCATAAATGCACATAGTTATGTTTTGTGATCTTTAATTCTCTCTTGTGCATGAACTTCAGCCTTCTAGCTGAAGTGACTGACAGTCAGGTCAACATGCTCATCCTGTAAACACGGCAATAATGAAGAGCTCTGTTAAAAGCACATCTGCATGGGAGGAAGTAGCTGTGGCTGAGTGAGTAAAGGGCATAGGGCAAGAGAAACAGGGACATTTCCGCTGAGGTTGTCGCTTTACAAAATGGGATTAAGGAATACATTCATAACCAGCACACTAATAATATTTCTGTTTCAGAATTAATTTTATGCATATATTAATAATTATTAATTAACAATATATTAAACATATATAGTTAGAATTTAAGTTATTGAATATTAAATAATGATCATTATTTTTCCTTAATAACTTACTAAGTCAGTGTGACCTAAAAATGACAACTAAATGATATTTGAAGAACGTATTGATGCCCATAATCCTTATTATACCTGTGGGTTTATTTACTATATGTTTACTAAAGTCTTTCTTTAATCATTCATCCATGTCTTGTTGTAACATCCAACTTCTATTAACCTTCAGGTGATGGCGTGTTAGCCTGAAGTTCTCCTGTAAAAGTTTCTGATACAATTTTGAATTCATTGTTCCCTCAGTGATTGCAAGCTGTCCAGACCCTGCGGCAGGAAAGCAGCTCCAAATCACAAAGCTCCCTTTACCGTAGTCTCCGAAATTAGTTTTGAATGGGGCATCATTTCCATGAACAAATCTATCTTAAGAAGAGCAGACTCTGTCTCTGATCATGTGCTTTTTAAAGAACAGTGCCTGACAGAAGTTAGCCCAGAGATAAGGCCTAGCACATACTCAGTACTTATCAGAACAGTTATTGTATAGAGTTTAGGTTATCAGTTTCAGCAGAATGGGTTGATCCATTGTTAAGATTTGGATGCAGATCAGACTACCTTTTTCATGCATTAGCAGCCGTAATTTCAACAGGATTAACAAACGTTTATCTGCACCTGTAAATTGGTATGGTATTGGTAAGAAGAGGACAGTAGAACAGGCCTGTACTATAAATACTATAAGACCCTATAAATATTTTGGCACCCAGCATCATACTATACTGTACTGTATGTATACAGGGCTGTAGTGGTAAAAAAAGGAAAGAGGGATAAACCATAAATTATGTCATCAAGGTAAGGTGGACCACAACATACAGATAAACAAATGTTAGGAATATAATTTTTTTGGGAAAAAAATGAACTGAATCTAAAACCCATTGTTAAACAACAACATGAAAAAATTAGAGCTAGCCAGGTAGTGATGTGATGCATAGTTTTACTTGTTGAAATGCATGCTGGATGTAGAGTACAATGAGTAAAAACTAAAGATCATATCATTACCTGGCTAGCTCTATAATGATATAAAAGAAAATACGTGTTTGAGGTTTAAGGTCTTTTGCCGGTATCAGCAGGAGGAGGCTCGCTACTTCCACACTTCAAAAATCATTGTATATCCATGTTGTCAGACTTTAACTGATGATCTGGCTGACACAAAATAAAGTTGAGGTGTCCTAAAGGCTTATTAAGCAGTGCAATATTGAACATATTACGGTTTGTTCTGGCAAACCACTATGAATAAGCTGAGATGCTGAGAGGTCATTCTAGGAATAACTATAGCAAAGTTTAAAGCTGCATTAACGCTAGTCAGAGGCGAGTAAAAGATATTCAAAAATGTAGGAAGTACATAAATTATATGTACATGTGTCGCGCCTCCACTACAGCCCTGGTTATATCATAAGCCATGCTCGCATCTATGTTAACATATAAATCATAAATCTCCAATCTTATCTCCAAAAGCTAGATAACATGCTGAAAATGGTTTGGCACTGAGCTCAATGCTGTATATTTTAAAGCATATTCGCACAATGCATTCAAACTATCTAACAGCAACTAATGATCTATTTAGCCAGCTGTTCATAGCGTACTATATTGCTGGTCTATTTTCTCAAAGAAATATAACAATATCAATGCAACAGCTAAATTCATCAATTCATACAGCTAAAAATCGGCTTGAATGATTTTATTATCCTCCGTATCTCCATATGTTAACTGGAGCACAGTGACAGGTCACGAGATAAACTGACAGATGGCACACAGAGCCTTTTATTTTTACCTACTGTTTATTTTATTTATACATCATTTTTTATTCATGGGTTCTTTTCTTGATAAGGCCGCTGGGCTAGTCTTTAAAGAAAATATAACAAAAAAGGCATTTGAACATCAATGGCCAAAAAGTGCCAGTGTTCAGGTGCAGTGGCAGGTGCTCAGACCTTTGTATATGTAAAATGTAGAACTGTGTGATATGTTATCAATATGGACCTTTTCAACTGATCTGTTTTTTCAGAGTTAAAATATAATATAGTCTAGGGTTTATTCATTAAATGAGTATTCATTTACTCAAAATATACAGTACAGGGTTGAATAGAAACATGAAATGTTACTCACTCATCTCCTGTTCAGTGTCAGAAAGGAGCAAGAAGCAGGTGACCAGGCCAAGTGACAGTGGCAGATATGCATGTACAGTACGAAGGGTGGATTCAGAGAAATCAACTCACATGTGTCCTGTTAAAGTTATGGCCTCCCAGAACTGCCAGAGAGAAAGTTCACAACATGATTTTTCCACAAATAATGCCAGAACAGTTCCTAGAACCTCTCAGGAATAAAATGCCGGAGTTATTTACATGGCTTAAGCACATTGACAGAGCTTTTTTAATTTAATAAATAAAAAAATAAAAACAGTATTGCATTATGTGAAGCGCTTGACGCACTGTTGTGTATATATGTTCTGTGACCTTTTCCCTCCCTGTCAACTTGCTAGATTAAGGACTGAACAAAACACATTTAACCATTAGTTATTTCTCTTTGAATATTTCGTCAGTTATATTCTTTGTGAAATATATCCTTTGAGGGAAGTTTTATATTTGCTTAAGAGAGTTTAAAGGGAAACTATTATGCAAAGTACACTTTTTAGTCATTTTTGGACATTCAGATGGGCATGAGTAAAAGAAACGCTGAATTTTGTAGTTAAGAAAAGAAATTGCACTGATCAAGACTAGAGTCGGTTAGATTTTTACGCTAATGTGACCACATGTAAGAAAATAACACTCCCAATCTCCTCCAACCAGCTTGTTGCAGAGCTCTGCTGTTCTCTGGTAGGGCATGGCTCAGCAGTAGCTCAATTACATAAACAGTGAAGCAGCAAATTCAGATGAGAAGTGAAATGAGGGAAAAAAGCATTAGAGGTATTTCAGTTGGAGCATTAACACACGTTGGGGGACCTCTCAATCCTGTGTTACTTAAAAAAAAAATAATAAAAAAATAAATAATAATAATAATAATAATAATAATAATAATAATAAAATCTCTAACCTTTAAAGTACAAAGTAATCAAAGATTAATAAAGATCCTTGTAAAAAGTGTCACACATATTTAGGACCAAACCAAAAGTCCAGTCACTTTGATTCACTCCTGTTGGTCATTGTTGCTAACCAGTTCTTGAACCAGGACTTTACTTCATCTGCATCAGAACACACAAGTCAGCTTTTCAGCTCTGTTCCTACGGATACATTATGAGCTCCACAGTGTCCTCTATCAGTAATAACCACTGATCCATTTATATTTATAATGGCCTGACATAAGGAGGATACAGCCAAGGACACACTCTACAGCTGCACTGTAACACAGAGCAGAGAAAACAGAGCAGAGCTGGAAGAAAGAGCAGATGGCCTGAGATGAGTTTTTATGACCATAACCCAACATTGAAAATTTGTAATCATACACATAATCCAACTCACATAGATGTAAAAAACAGTTATGGTTCATAACATGCATTTTTTTTTGTGAGCTGATGAAACATAGGCACTATTTACACCATGCAAACAATACATTTTGGTAATCTCATTATTGCAAAGCTTTTGACCTTTGTAAACACACAAAGTGCATATCTCTGGAGGTTGTCTGGCTCACACTGTGAAAGGACCTCAAGCATCAATATATCAGTGCTCCTACTTCAGGCTGGAGCTAGGACCACAGCCCCACCAACAAGATACAGCACCATTAAATTATTATAAAAATAAAAAATGAAAATGCATTCGAAAACAAACAAACTCTAATGATCCAGCTTTTTCTTTGCTGACAGCTGGCTGACATCCTACACTCATGCTAGTTCATTTTCCTGGCATATTGTGTTGGAGAAATGAGATCCAATCACAATGCCAACAGAGTGCAGATGATGAGAATGCATACACATACCGGGTGTAAATGATTCCTTATTCAAATATTAATATACAGGTACAAATTGCATGTCATTACAAGCTCTCTATATATGGGACCATATTCTTTCAGTACTTCCATCACTGCCTGCTCCATTATAAGCTCGATGTATTCTTCTTTAACAGGCAGTAATGTAACCAATTTTAATTAATACTTAGGTTTAGCAGACTGAACACAGCCAGGTTTGTTTGCATTCAGCCCTAATTAATTTAAACAATATGGTACAGAACTTCAATATCAAAGTGATGCAGTCATCACAGAATACAGTAACTCCAAGCACACTATTCCACAATCAAAGCAAATTCTGATAAAGATGAAAAGACGTTGTCATAAAAAGTTTTCAAGAAGCAATGTCTCGTGTTCAACTTCCCCAAACCACAGTGAGAGTCATTATCCTTTATCAAATGGAGAAGACTTTGAACTTCTTTGGGGGAATCTTCCCAGTAGAAACTAGTCTGCCATAATCTCTCAAAGGGTACAACAACTACTCATTCAGGAATTTCCCATAGGAACATATAACTGCAAGCAGCTCTAGTCTTTATGAGGGCAAGAAGCATATGGATGGTCACAGTATTTGGAGGACTTTTTGTCTCATTAACTTCAAAAGAAAGTAAAAAAAAAATTCAAAAGAAAAGATTGTTTATTGTTGTTAGAAGATATGTTATAATTTTTTAAATTATATTTGTTCTGAAAAAAGCTTCTAAAAAGAAACTCAAACAAAACTCTGATTTATGAAATGTTCCAATTGTTTGCACAATTTGTTCTTAGAATAATAAATCTCTTGTTCTTAATTAGCACAGTTATCACTTTTATACTGATCCCACCAATCACTATAAAAGGACATGAGAATGCAGGGTCATGTGCACATAGAAATTAAGAAGCAATATCACAAGTGAACACAACAAGAGCCATACTTATTAGTAGTCTCAAGTAGGTCAGTAGTGGATATAACGTAATACAAAAAGAAACATGTGATGCTATTACTTGTTCCACAAAAGGGTACATGACTGATGATTAAAAAAAAAAAAAAATCTGATTTCAAATCTGAGGCAAACAACAACAACAAATTGCTCCTTGCAGCTAGTTACTTCCAACAGCAGTACCTTCATGTGTGCACGCAGGTCTTGTTGGACCGCCCATGTCATGTCTCAGATGCTCAGTTCTGTAAAAACTGAGAAATAATTGCCTGGGCTCTTACACAGATAGCCTTAACGCTGGCCACAATCTCTGACACACTTTCCTGAGATATTTCTACAAATAATAATAATAATAATAATAATAATAATAATAATAATAATAATAACAGTCATACAGTAGGTACTGAAATAAGAAATAAGAATAAGAAAACACTGGTGGATGTCAGAATCCTGATGAAGAAGTGGGTTTTAAAACTAACATAGAGGCTACAGGTAGCTCAGTGGTTAGGGTGTTGGTCTACTGATCAGAAGCTCCCAAGTTCAAACCTCAGCACCACCAAGTTGCTGCTGTAGGGGTCTTGAGCAAGGCCCTTAATCTAAACTGATCAGATGTATAGTGAGATAAAAATCAAGTTGCTCTGGATAAGAGTGTCTGCAAAATGGTGTAATGTATATATTTCTTCAGAAGAACAATTGATTAGTGAGGCTTAAATGTTAGATTTGTCTTATGGGTGTTCCACAGAGTTGTATGTGCCTATAAACAATTAAAAGCTATTTTGCTTTACTTGTGAATAAATGTGAAAAAACTGTGATCACTGTATGTGGTCTTAGAGGAATACTCTGGAAAGTTTGTTTTATTTCTTACTTAAAGCATCTATTTCATGCCACATGATATGATGTGAAGACTATCGTAAACAATTGAAAAGACAAACCTTACACTAGCTATTTACATGCTGTTTTATATAAAGTAAGGTGTCAGTCGACAGTGAAATGACTTAAGTAGATGGAAAAGTTAATCTGGCTGATCATTTTCGTCCTGTGCTTTAACCTGTGCTATCCTGATGGGACTATCAGCTTCCAGAATGACTCCGCCCTCATCCCTAGTGTATGAGGACTCCACTGAATGATTTGATGAGAATGAAAATGATGTAATCATGCGTAATCAGCCGTAACCATCATCTGCTATGATCTTTAATGTTTTGAAAGACTGTGATGTCCCACCACCTACTAAGACACTTTATATTCCACCCTCCCTTAAACTAGTTACCTGTCTGTAAATCAGTATTTTTTTATATATAGTACTATATGTATAGATGTTTTTGTTCTGGTGTGTTAAAATGAGGTTTGTGGTGTGGTGTGGTGTGTGTTCATTAGGACACAGCAAGCCCAGTGAGAACAGATGGCAAGCAGGAGGCATGCTCAAATCCTGCCCAGCGCTTTGCTTTGGTAAACACATGGATGTAAACCACACGCTTACATATATGCATGCACACACATACACATACACAAAGGCACAAACGCACACTGGCACAGCAATCTGCCATGGCTTGGACTGATGTCTGACTGAAGTACAAAAAATAAACATGAAAAGAAAAAGAAACCCAGAGAGAGAGAAAAAGTAGTGGCAAGTGGCTAAAAACTAAAAGTTGGAGAAGATACCAAATTATCTGGTTTGGTGGATTTCTATCCTGAGCGATCCAAGCTTTACCAGGATTCCTGCAGGGGGCGTTAGAGAGTGGGTGCTTACACTCACTAAATGGAACTCTTCCGATCAGGATTAATAGGTTTCAATCCACCTTTTGTGCAAATCTTTGGTTGTACATTTTACAGATACAAATGTTTTATATAACACCTCCTATGATATCTACCCAGTTCAAGTAGAACATTGTGTTTGTAAGACATACTTTACAGTTTAGTTTTATTCTGTGCATTTTGTATTGCATTTATTTGCAGAATTTGTGACGACTGTTAAAGTCTAGGTTTTGAATTTTGTGTTTATCTCAGTGCTTTTCACGGCAGGTGATTCAGTGGTAAAGGCTCATGGCTACTGATCAGATTAAGCTGGTCCAGTAACTCTCTCTGCTCCAGGGGTGCTGTAACAGGGTTGCATTTTCACTCTGACCCCAAGCCTCCAAACATGCTATGACATGCAAAGCAAACAACTTCACTATATCGTGCCCCTAACTGTGCCATGTTCTATCTTCTTTCTGTAAATGTAAGGGCCTGAATACACATGTCAAAAAAGATAATGGAGCACACCAAATTTGTGTGTTTTTCTAGTCTCTCTCTCTCTCTCTCTCTCTCTCTCTCTCTCTCTCTCTGTTAGACTGGTGATTTAATGAAGTCAGTTCATTGCCTTCTTTCAGAATATTTGACAAAACAGACATTAATTTTTTTTAACTTGTTATTTTTCAGAAAGCTGCTTAAACCCTACAAAACATTTTTGACGGAATCACGTCTACTACGCTCCACACATTCGGTTCTTACTGCAGCTGTGCTGTAGACACGCAGTCTGCCTTTCGTCTGTCAGCTGCATTGTAATTGCGTTACGTAAATTAGATGCTCTCTCTCTCTCCTGTCGGATGAAAGCAGAGATGAGACACTCAGAAGTGGAAATGCCATCTCCCGCTTATCAGCACAGATACATTTGTCACGTTTATTATAATTAAAGAGAGGAGCACTCTACTGCTGCCTTATTCAGGGGCATATTTATACACCAGTATAATGACATACATTGATAAAATTGGAAGGGATTAAATCACTGGAATCGTACTGGATACCAGGGACAAGGAGCTCAGTAGGCTGTTGATAAGACTGTTCCTTTTTTCCTCCTTTCTCATCCATTACGATCTGTTCTAGGGGTGTAATTCAACATGAACACTGCAAAAAGTTATATCTTAATAATTGAAAAAATTAATAAATACAATCATGTCAAATTAATCCAAATTCCTTAGTATAAAAAATGTAAATAAATTTACAGTATATGATCACTCACTCTCACTCAATCTACCGCTCATCCTGTACAGGGTCACGGGAAGCCTGGAGCCTATCCCAGGGGATTCGGGGCATAAGGCGGGGTACACTTGGATGGCATGCCCACACACTCACTTACACACACACTTACACACACACACACACACACACACACACACACACACACACACACACACACACACGCACACACACACACACAGTACGGCCATTTGGAAATTGCCTATTCTGCATATTGTTGGACTGCGGGAGGAAACCAGAGCTCTTGGAGGAAACCCATCCAAAGCGGTAATCAAACCTGGAACCTGGAGGTGCAAACCATTGTACCATTCTTATGCAACTAGAGCAAGAAATCACTTAACAAACTGTTGGTTGTAAACTTATATTAAGTACTGTAAATAATTAAATTCCGACCAGATTTAAGATATTTTCATTGCTGAAATATCATATTTTGTAGTGAAGACCTTGCGTAGTTTGAACAGGTCCCCATTTTCCCCACATCTGTTCACCGGTGAAATTTTGTGGAGGAACTCCAGACTCAAGCTTGGGTCTTCATGACTGTGCATTAAGTGCAATGTCATGTCTGTTGACGGTCCCTTTCTTCAATGGAAAGAAAGGTTTACTGGGTGTAACTCTGTCCCCCTCTCCTGAAATATGCTTGCTTTTTGAGGCTCTTGTGCAAATACTTATGACTCGAGTTTTTGCTCAATAGACACATAAATGCTGCAACTACTCGATCCTGAATCCTACCTCCTGTGCTATTGACATCAACCAAGGACATAAGTCATAAAAAGGGCTATTAAAGGGTGAAAACACAGAACTAAGCAAGCATACAGGGCCTTTGTTTACCTACTGGATAAATAAGGAATTTAAGGTTTATCCAATCACAGTTTTTTTTTTTTTTCCAGAAGCACTGCATCCTTGAAATGGCAAAAGGAAAAAAATAAATTTCTACACAGTTCAGATAAACTGCTGAAGGGTTAGTGTGATCTTTTCACATGTCTAGAATAAACAGCACGCAAGCATAACCAAATAATCGAACTCTGGTGCTGCTGGAATGTTAGATGGCATTTTATGTATTTTTCTCTGAAAACACCAAGTGAGCAATGATGTACAATAAAGTGTAGTTTAAATACATAATACATTAACTTGAATACAGATAAAATTACATTGAACAATTACCATTCAATAAAAGGTATCATATAATAAAAAAACGAACTCCAGTAAATATCATAATTACTTACAATGTACATTCGTGAAGCTGTTAATTACATTTCTAAATTGAACAGTACAAAACCTCAGAACGATTTCATTGCATTCAGCGAATAAAGTACGTCTAATTGCATCAGTGATAATCCTGAGGATTGACCATTTCTACTAATACATTACTTATTCAGCGACGTTGTATACAGTCCCTGTTCAATCTTGTACAGAATTGCATTTATTGCTTTGTGCTCATTGTAGGTCAAGAAGGCCTGGTTGCCTTATGGCTTATTAAAATTAGAGGCACATGAGAACAATGGCGAGAGCATTAATATGGAGTGTGCATGGCAATAACCTTTTGCACTAAGTCAAAAACAAAATCAATTAGTGTGCGCATTCTGTAATGGCGTGGGAGGAAAACCGTGGAGGCGTCTGCTACAGAGAGTTCGGTCTAGAAATATGACCACGTCTGGAGTTCAGAGAGTTGAGGGCAAGTCCAGAGAACACAGTGTTACAGAATACATAACGACGTGCATGAATACACACAGAGAGAAGAACGACAGGAAGAAAGGAGAGGGGGGGGGGAGGAGGGGGGGGGAGGGGGGTGAGAAGAGCAGAGCACTTAACATTCTTCACTGAGTCATCTCCCTAATATCAGGATGACAAAGAACAGATGCTAGTGATACTGTATTGCACATTTATTATTGATATGAGCTTGGCTGGTATGTTAGTGTTTATTTGTCATATGTTTCTTCTGTCGCTGTGGCTGCTTTGGTAATACTTTAGCAAATAAACATGTTAGTAAAGCCAGAATAAATCTGAGAAAGAAAAAGAAGGATGGGGAAAGAAAGATAAAAGCGAGAGACCTAGAGAGACAATATAATCATTTATTTATTCATTCATCTTCGGTAACTGCTTCAATCAGGTTCCCGGAATAATACGCACAAGGTGGGACTATAACCTGAATCTCACTCTCTCACAGACACACACCCATATACCCCCCCCCCCGCCCCAAACACACACACACACACACACACACACACACACACACACACACACACACACACACACACACACACATTCATATATTCATATACAGTATAGGGGCCAGCTAGACTTTCCAGTCCACCAGAGCAAGACTGCATGACTGTAGTGTCTATCCACAAGTGTTAAATATTACTCACAGGAGACAAGCTTATAGTGTCTTTTTCCTAAACAACAAAATGAACATGTGCATGTCCAGCTTATATTCTGTTCCATGTCCACATTGTGTTACACAACGAAAATGTACTGTAACTGTAAGAATATATATTCCCTGTGAATCATTTGCCTTGTTTATAGGCTGACCATTATTACTGTATGGAAATAATAGCAAAAATTCACTACGTACCAAAAGACAACATTAAAATGTGACAGACATTTTACTGTTTATAGTACTTTACAACATGACCTAACAATACTGACACAGAAATGTAAATTATACTTTTTTTTGTACACAGCCAATACACAATTTCACAATTGCATTTCACAAACATGCTTTTAGTGAGTATTAGGATTTCCTCTTCACATGCTTTTGTCTAGTTGCATGTATGTTACTTTTGGGGGGCGGGGGGAGGGGGGCATGATTATAGTATTATGGCTTAACCATAATCTCTGTTTCACCTCTGTTTCCTAAATTTATTTTGTCTGAAATTGATTTGAGTTTAAATAAACATTCATTATATATTGAATTCTTAAACTTTTTTGTCATTTGCTTATTAGTTTTTTTTTTCTTAATTCTTACATTGCAATATTTAATTGTGTTTATTTTGGACAGTTGGTTTTAATTATCACCCGGTAACATACTGTAGCATTGCGTCAATAACTGATTAAAAAAAGAATAATTTATACAGAAATCCTGCCATTGTGTGTTGACAGTGGGGGCTTCTGCATTTGGGTTATGTCAGGTAGAACCAGAGTTACTATTACTTTTAAAACGCATTATATTCATTATTTATAAATTACTATAATTTTATGACTACCCGAATACAAATTTTACAAAAATGATGAACTCATGAAATGTTCATATTATTATTATTATTATTATTATTATTATTATTATTATTATTATTATTATTACCTTCAGTCAAAGAAACAACCAAAAACAAGTAAAAAAAAACAGCTATCATACAATGTACTGTATCTGTGCTAATTCTTCTGTCTACTGTATGTGATACACAAAAATTATTATAATTTTTTTTGCTCAGTCATATCTGGGTTAAAATGAAATAAAATTAAATTCTCTACGTATTATCATGTTCACCATATATTGCAATTTACTCCAGAAAACTGCTGGAATGTCATCAAGAAAACGACGGATGGTCACAAACCATCTAGCAAAGCTGAGTTGTTAGCTTTTTTGCAAAAACTGGTGGCGAGCATGCTAAAACTTATGAAAGCTGTACAATAATTGCAAATCAGGGTTATTCCACCAAATACTGATTTCTTAATGTTATTTAGCAAAAGTATTAACACAATTTGTTAACAAATTATTAGCATTTTTTAAAGTTATTAGAGCTCTGAAAATACTGCATGATCTTGGGTTATTTTAATGTATTGTGACATTGTCATTGCCTTATACACTTTAATATACACTTTAAATTAAAAAAAGTTCTATTTTGAATTTAGGAGAAATATTGTCAGTAATTCACAAAAAATGAAACAAAACCTATTCATATCACCAATACATGCACCAGAATGAAAAAAAAAAAAGAAACTAATTATGCCGCAGGAGTCTCTTATTTTTTTCCAGATCTTTTTATATTTTAGTAATGCAAAAGAGTCTATAAATGTTCTAGGTTTTAAGGGCTGCCAATCTGCTGTCTGTTAAGAAGAACAAGATAAATGTTTTACCTACAAAGACAGGCATGCACTGACTCTGGGCACAGCATAAAGAGCAGAAATATTGACCTGCAAAAAACTTTTGACATTTTTATACTATGGATTCCACCTTGATGAAATGACCACACAGAATTCTAAACCTGAAAAAATGAAGCATGAGGAATTCTGGCAGGATTTTTCATATTTGGAGGTACCACGTCGCATTCAGTGCATGCGTAATTAAAATGTTTTTGATGTATTCATTTACCCGTTCAAGATGTGATGAAAACCCAAAAGCAAGGGCTGAATTCCAAACCAGAAGCAAAAAACTACATCTGAGCAACATTCTCACTGCTCTAATTCATTTACAAATTTGAGCAAAATGCAAGCAAGGATGGGTAATGATGATTCTCATTAGTTGTTACTCATCCCTACATATTGATTGTAGTTACTGTATAATCTCCTGTTAGAATGCGATTCTATGGCACTGTACTATACGAGTAAAAGCTTACAACAAAATGGAATAAAAATGAGAAATAGAGAAAAGGAGAGAGAAAGATTGTGTAATAATATAGTTCAAGACCTTGTTACTGTCTATCTGAGGCACACAAGCACAAATGTAAGGTGTGAAAATAAGAACAACAGCAAATAGAAGATAAGGAAGAAGGAACAAGAGAAACAAGGGAAGCCTGCAGATAGGGAGAGAGAGCGGAGCAAATTAACCTGTCTACAAGACCTTGGGCACAGAGAGGGGGGCGAAATCAGGTTATTTATGAACCTTTATCTCACTCCTGATAAGAAAACAAATTTTAATTGGGGTGAATTAGCACCGTGGCCCGAGGAGCAATCATTAATGACTGCTGACTTGATACCTTTCCTGATGTAATGGGAGGAACGCATTAAAGTACAAAAAAAGGAAAAATACAATTTCCTTAGACTGGACATCAGGTAATCAGTTTTTATCAATACTAATACTACTACTAGTAAAGTCTTCTACACTCATATAAGACCAATAATTTTTAAGAACAGTAGCACCAATGAGTGTATTAATAGAGTAGCAGCTTTTACTGTAGTTATTGGACGATGACAAACTTTACAGTAACTGAATATGTTTAAATCAAAACAGGTAGAAACCACTATAAACATGTTTATATTGGGCTGGATATTGTTTCTTAAAACGGTTACCCTGCGTTCGAACGCGGCGAGAGCGTCAAATTTCGCTCTCGCCGCCCTGCCGCCGACACCTGCGCTATATTATTTTTTTTTTAAATTATATTATATTTCTTATTATTATAACATTAGAATCACTTACTAGACTTTGTCTTTAATTAAAATAACATTACTAATTAATAAACACCCGCTATCGCAATAATCAATCTCTCCTCCATTTTGCTTGGAAACTAATGTAGCCGGAACAAAAGTTTACAGGACTGCTTTCCTCGGGATCCTCTCAAGCGGAGGACCTCCCTTTTAATTGGTTCCCGCTCAACCGCCTCATAGCTCATTATCCTAAAGTTGAGCTGATTTCAACTCCCTTCGCCGCCCACGCCGCGCCGTGCTGCGCCGCACCGCTCTTGGGCGCCGGCTCACATTGAAAATTAACGACTTCCGGCCGCTTTCACGCTCTCGCCGCGTTCGTTATTTGTGTTTGTATTTATGCAATTCTAAAATTCTAAAATCAGGTTTGAATGTTGAATGTTTACATCAATGCACATGCATACTATTACATTGTTCTGATATTGCAACCTATTTCTCATGAAAGCTTTCATTAGCCCTTTTGTAACAATAAAAAACAAGCTATCGCAACAGTCAAAAAAACAATCCCTGTATATACGAATTTCTTCTTGTTATAATCTTGGGCTTTTTTTGGAATTTTTTGTCACAAACGGTGGCCACGGGTTCTCAGCAGAATGTGTAATCATTATCCCAGAAGAGTGAGCGAATTTGCGTGCAATACGAGCGGCGTTTCCGCTGACGGGCATGGTGCCCGCTGAGACACCAGATTGGGCAAGCGTCAGTGAAGCCAGACACAGCAGGGCACTTCCCCTAACAGGCATGAAGTGGAACGCTCAACCTGTCCAGGGAGGACAAAAGACTGATACCACCAGAGGCAGAGAGAAAGAGGAGGAAGCATTGTTGCACTGTAGACTGGAAATAAATTCACTGCATATGTTTTATCATTAAAGGAAAGCCATTAACATCCCATGCAACGTGATATGCTTGACCCATGTATAGTTTGGCTAATAACATCTGCTGATATCAGAGATCCACAGATTTATCATGGGATGTTTTTTGTTCAGATTTTAATGAGACACTGTAACTCACCAAGATACCCTTTACATCTGGCATTTTGATTCAGGAAAATTTCTTGAATGTTAATGATTCTGTAAAATTTTACAATTATACAATTATTTTTGGTATTTTTTTGTTTTGTTTGTTTTTCAATTAAAACTGTCTTTTTCTCATAAAATCTTAAAAAACTTATAAGCCATATTACAAGCTACATTTTTTTTGGTCAAATTGGTTTGCATGTCATGGCGGTTTACATTCATAATTACAAGTGTCTTTTATCTGCCTCTAATGTAGATGTGCCTGTCCTCTTAAACAGCACACATGCACACATCAATACAACTTTGCTTGTGACATCTGGGTTAAAACATGTGATATCTGTGCGACCACTCATTCATTTTAAACAATGGATGTGATTATAGAAAAAAATATGATTGGGGTTTTGCTCTGGAGGATGGCAAGCAATTAGTTGGCTGTATTTATTGCATTCCAAAAGAAAGAAGAAAGCCAGATGCCTCACTTTAGCTGTTTTGGCTGCTATTGCAAGCATTGCTATGAAATCCCCTGAGCTGCCGGTTCTGACTGATAACGACAGCACACAATACTTGCACAGTGGCAAAAAGTCGTATGAATTACGTTCTCACCGTTCTTTCTATATCCGGTCGAGGACCACATACAAAAGTGAGTCAGATCTGATAAAAATAAATAAACAAATAAACTAAAACTAAAAACTAAAACATCAGACTAAAAACATCAGATTTGATGTTCAGGCAGCTGAGAAAAAAAATCATATCTGTGTAATTGAGTAACTGTAGTATGAATTTAAAAAAAATGTCCTCCCACCTGCCAACCGGCACATCAGGCAATGGATACGCCCCACCCTGCAGATATATCCATTGTTTCTGTGGCAGTTGGTTAAGGGGTCGGGTGCCAGCTCGACACCTGATTAGATCAACATGCATGTCTTTGGACTATAGGAGTAAAACTGGAGTACCCAGAAGAAACCCACCAAGCACTGGGAGAACATACAAACTCCAAACAACAGACTCGAGGGGGAAATCAAACCCTCGACCCTGGTGGTGCAAGGCCACAGTGCTAACCACTATGCCACCATGCCACCACT
Organism: Clarias macrocephalus; assembly: GCA_011419295.1. Taxonomy (NCBI): domain Eukaryota; kingdom Metazoa; phylum Chordata; class Actinopteri; order Siluriformes; family Clariidae; genus Clarias; species Clarias macrocephalus. The sequence goes on along the minus strand of JAAGKR010002079.1, from coordinate 23,957 downwards.
TAGAGCATTCGGCTTGCCAAAGAAAACACACACGCAAAAAAATCTTATTTGAAATAATTTTTTAACTCAAATACCATAATACTAATACCATAGTAATAGCACACAAGAGAAAGATAAAACATCCAAGTGAATCAATCCACCAGGGAGATCATATCATTACATTCAGGATGTTTTATCCTTTAGTTTAAATCTAAGCAGAACCCATCATACTGTAGCATAAGCCATGTTTAGTTAGGAACATTTTCACTGTGTTGTTGTCTCCATATAAATAGGAATTGGGCCCTAGGGACATAGAAAACATGTTTATCTATCACAAACAAGAATGAGAGAGAGAGAGAGAGAATTAGGGAAGTCAGGGAGGGTGACATGGTGGTGCCCCTTATCAGATCAGTGTGTTTTTTAAACAGGCTAATAAAAACAAAAAGGACAATAAAATTCAAATGATTATTATTGTGATTATTATTATTTACAATAACAACAACAACAACAACAGCAACAACAACAACAACAACAACAACAATAATAATAATAATAATAATAATAATAATAAATAGTAGTAGTAATATTACTTGTTACTATAGAAACATTCAAAAAGAAAATAAAAATAACACTCTTGTGTACTGTACATCATAACATCTCTGATCTTTGTCATCACATGAAGAAATACAGAAATCTTTGCTGAGCATGGTCCAAACCCTGAGTGTGTGCAGTAAGATCCGAGGGTAAAGACACTGCAGACAAGCCTTAAGAACATCAGTCATTTACAGTGTAGACACCATAGCAGCCAGAGAGACTGAGAGGCAGAAAGATTCCTCTAAGGAAATCATGACTACTACATCAAGACCAAACATTTGTTGCAAACAAAGAGCAATATAAAGTAATGCCAGAGAGAGGGCAATCTAATACAAAAATAAATATTTTTTAAAAAGATGAATAAACAGATAGTGTAGCATATGGATAGAAAATCAAGAAAAACGTCTCGGGTTACTTGGCTGTAACCCTGTTCCCTGATAAAGCGGGAACGAGATGCTGCGTGAAAACGCTATGGGAACATCTCTTTGTTGCCCGGTTGTGAAGCCTGTGCATGTCAAACCCGCCGAATACCTTCGGCTTATAACCTGTGCCAGGCATGACGTCACCGAATAAGGTGCACCTGCAGGTTATAAATAGGAGTGAACCGGAAACATCCTCAGGT